>PNEQ01098004.1:0-55898 GCA_003012365.1 Medauroidea extradentata
GGCAATAAGTGAACGCTGTATCAAATGTAATATCACAATTAAAATGTTAAACATGTTTCTGTTACTGAAGTTCGAAGTCTTAGTATCACGAAGTAGGGTAGGTTTACCCTATATTATATATATATATATATATATATATATATATATATATATATATATATATATATATATATATTCCAGGAAGAAGACGCCTGTAGAGCTTAAAACAGTCGCATTTCTGTTTGTCCAGTTTTGCTATGCTACATGTCAGCAAATGATAACTTCAAATTTTCGATTGTGCCAGCTGTAACTTGAACATAGCCCGTACAGTGGCGTTTAAGTTCAGGTTGTGTTATTTTAACGTGATTTTAACACTGTCTCATTGAAATGCACGTTGCTGTTAATGGAGGAATCCCATTGTTATAAAACATTTATATGTTTCCAACGAAAGCGAAAAATCACCGCGATATAGAAAGAATTACAATTTTGAATTTTTGTTTAAAAAAAACATGTGCCTCTGTCAGAGATCTTCAGCCACCATTTCGAAAAAACGATCTCAAACAGGATACTTTTGTTAATGCCTCTTTTGAGGCACATTCTATTAAAAGAAACGCAATGAGAACATTTCGCAAGTAAACTGTTTCCAAGGTAAATACCCAAAAATGAATATATGTATAAAGTAATTTTATGCTTGTTAACTTATACCCAACTATATACGCAACGAAAAATTACGGATTCCGACAATATGACTATATATATATAATTTAATTTCATTCTTCTGAACAACAACAACGCTAGGGTTTCAAGCATTTACAGAGACTAAAATAATGCAGTAAAGTTCCACGGCTGCTTATTCTTTCAACGTAAATTTTCAAAATTTAAATGAATTAACGTTTAACAATGACGGGAAACAATGCCTGCTACAACGCACAAGTGGTAAGTCGCAAAATGTTTACGACGAGAGTTTTCCAATTGTTAATTTTAAGTGGAAAAATTAAGGTTATTCCCTCAAACAGGTACTTCAAAGTTAACAGTTCGTTATTATGTGTGCTCTATTCCATCGTCAACAATTTTCAATATGAATTTATTGGGAAATAACTCAAATGAAGAACTACAATCAGTCCTCAGCTACTTTTTCACTGACTGCTGCTCCAGTGAGTGGCGGGGGCCGAGGAGTACTTTCAATATCAAACTGTTTCTTATCCTCTTACTTTCTTTTTTATTGAGGAAAGAAAGAACACGGCAGTCTTACTAGCCTACTTTCCGAAGGCAAAAGTAAGCTTATGAGATCCCCTTAATGTTAGCGTTGTTCAGTGTGTGTGTTTAGGCGCGTATGTCTGTGTTTAGGTGTGTTGGTGCACGCGCGCGTGCGTATGTGTGTGTAAATGTGTTCTTAAAAACTTTTCGAACTGTGGACCGAATTTGATCAAACTTCGAATATACACAGTGCTTGGTAACCAGACTCGACTTTAATGTATTTTGTCCATGCCATGTTCATATTATCAAAATTGCATGAAAATTTTAACAATTCTAATCACACGATATATCTGCGTAACCAACGTTCAAATTTCGTGATATTCCGTAGACATGGTTTTTGTTCCTATCATGTTCATACTTACAAAATTGCTGCAATTTGAACAGTATACACACATGATATCAAAAGAACTTTATTTTCGTCATAACAAGGTACACTTTTAGTGCTAAGATAGGTAAAATCTTTTTAAGTGCGTCGCCTACCTGCGCGTTAGGACTCAAAAATGACGGAGCAGTAAGGTCGACCTAGAAGCGCGCACCAAATGCCGCATCGCCTCAACGATCCAAGCTCTGAAATAGCGTGCAAGGTTCCCGCCGAACCGTTTTTACTATGGGACATTAATCGGTAACCATATAATTTTATTGGTGGAAAGTCTGTAGCAAAGTTTAATGCACATTGCAATCTGAGTTTAACTTACATCCAGTCAGTACATTTTTAATTACGGCAGTCTGAAAAGGCTTTTTTTTTAACCATGTTGGAGGGTTTAGAAATAGTGTTTTTAATAAGCATAGTGTTAACAGTGAGGTCTGGCTGAAGTGTTTTTTTCTTTTCGTACGTTGGCACAAAGGGGCACAATTTGAAGCGTGAGGTAAGCGGCCGCCTTAATGTATTTTTATTGCTGTCTTCGTGTTTTCACAGTGGCGGCCATTTTAATATTTTTGATGACGTCTGATATTTAAAGGTATTATTTCCCTAAATTCACTTAACTTGGTACACGTGTAGTACTTAGTAGAGCAAATTGCATTTTGTGTATTTTGTTCATGCCTTATGCTGTTTTTTGAAGTGGCTCTTGAACCCTCTTGATCACATGACAAATTCTAGGAACAATTTAACAAAATTTTATCGAACTCAATACACATTTAGTAATACGCAAGGTAACGTGGTTTAAATGTTGTTTGTTCATTCTGTATTTAGTAACGAACGTCCACAAATTTCAAAGATTTAACGGTATAAATACATAATTTTAATACACATATTTCAAGAACTACTGGACCGATTGTAAACAAATATAACACTTAATCTTGTTACTAACAAATATTTATATTAATTAGTTTTTACTGGTGTAGTTTCGCCATGTTCAAAGATAACATCAGAATGTATCAAAATATTGTTTCATTATTCCAGATTGTCTTGATAAGTTTAAATGTTAGTGTTAATTTGCAAACACGTTGTTAAAGTAGCCTTATGTGCTGGTAATTTCTTAATTATTATTTCTTTGTACCTTTCTGCAAACCTAATTCACATAGTATATAATCATGGCGGTTTCTGCTCCACTGTATAGTACGGCTCCAGATCAAACATTTACAGCTGTACTAAACAGTCAGACATTTGACCATCTACAAAGAGAGGTAATAAAAATGTAAAGGAAATTAAAAACTTTAAAAAAATAAATAAATTTGAAGCATTGAAAATTAACTAAACAAACCAAATTTATACTGATTCTCAAGCGAAGTCAAGTTTGTGCTGGAAATCTACAGTTAGCTTGATATAAAGTATTATATGGCTTTAATAAAAAGTGATGAGCCTCGTATAAAGAAGAAAGAATTAAATCGTTGTAAGAAATCGGAACCTACTATCTGGAAGAAGAATAAAGCTAAGTAAGGAAGAAAATCAGGGAAGTCTTATACCACAAAGAAGGGTATGCAGCAAGGTAAATCCCACAAAACAGTTGATTGCAGCAAATGTAGATGGAAGTGTACTGAAAACTTTGATGAAGACACCACGAAGAAACTCTATTAGGAATATTGGCAACTTGATTATTGTCGGCAAAAAGACTTTATTGTTAATAATGTGTCAAGTTTGCCACTTAAAACTAGAAGAGTAAGAACAGGCACAGGTAAAAGGAAGGAAAGTAGTAAGGTCTATTATTTTGTGAAAGAGAATGTGAAGTGTCATGTCTGTAAGAAATTATTTTTAAAAACACTTTCCATCAGACATGTCCCAGTTGAAACTGCGTTATCAGGAGTAACTGAACGTGGTGTTTTTACTGGTAATGACCGGTGTGGCCTTAACGAACCACAAAATAAAACAAACCCATAAGTAATGGTGACAGTAAAATTGCGCATTGAAAGCTTCCCTAAAATGGAATCGCACTACTGTCGGAAGTCTACAAAACGGGAGTATCTTGATTGATCTGCAACGTTCCATAAACAAAATGTACAGATTGTATATTGAACAGTGCAGACAGATGGCTGAAGAAACTAAAGAAGAAGTACCAGTTGTTTCACAAATAACATACAGGCGTATATTACAACCTCTCATTCTTCAAGCCAAAGAAAGATCGGTGCATAACGTGCAACAATTATTGAGAGAAACTTCTTAGAGATGAAATAAAAACATAATTTGAAGCACACCTAAAGAGAAGATATCAAAGTGTTTTCGCAAATTTCTGCGTCCAATGAATCAGCAATGTACCACAGCAGAAAACCTTATGTATACAATCTAACAGTTTATGATGCATCTGAGCCTCACAAGGCATACTTATTTGCATGGTCTGAGCTCAATGGACAAAGCGGTAGTTCTGAAATTGGCACTGCGCTACTTCGTGGATAAAACAATTACCTTACACTGTGACTGAGATTTCACTTGTTCTCAAACACGTTTAGTGGGTAGAATAGGAATCGGTCCATATCTGCTCTTTTTCCGTATGTTGCACAAACTACTAACTTACAGATAATTGAACGCAATTTTATGGAGAAAGGATATTCATACATGGAAGTCGGTTCCACGCATATTGCAGTTCAGACAGAAAGAAATAATGTAAAGATTTACACTATGAATGACTGGCTAAATGTGTTTTGCTGGGCTTGTTCTACGAGGGGAAAAAATAAAACAAGTGCCAAGTACATAGTTACAGAATTGTATTCTGACGTGATCAATTTGAAAGATGTTGCAGCACATGTATTTAAAAACAGAACCATAGACAATTGAGGAAAAAGAGTGAATTGGCTGAAAATCAAGGTTCAACGCTATGAGAAAGACAAACCAGGGCCAATACCAGTAAATTAATTTTTTTTTAAGTAGCGAACAATAAATTAAACTCTAATCTACTGACAAAACGATAGCCAAAATCCTGAAACATTAGTATTTTTTTTTAATAACTAAGTTTAGTTTAGTACTATATAACACAACATTCTGAGTTATATTTGTGGTCTTGTGAATAGAGCTCTGGATTGTTGACTCAAGGGTCGCAGATTTGAACCCCATCAGAAAAATTTTTCTGTTGGTTAGTAGTTTTATAAAAGTTCCGTAAATAATATGTCAAAACAAATTTTTGCTACATATATGCAACTGTACGAAAAACTATTTTTCATCTTACGGTTATAAAATTACGACAACAGTTTCAACATCACAGCATGTGTAATTTGGTACAAGCACCTTATACAAATAGTGATTCAGTGGCCTGGTTAATTTACAAATATGATTGGTATTTTTACATTGACGTATTGAAAACAATAACATACAACGTTGGTGTACAAATACACGTATGTTGATGGAAAAACCGCTGCCACATACATTATGTGTAAAATTGAATTGCACAAGTAAGTTTTTATAATAGAGTACTAAAAAAACACAATGACAAAGAATACGACGTTACCATTTGCCAACCCATACACGAAATGTGCATCAGCTAACTAAGCGTTGGAATAATCCATTTTGAACTTCTTCCTGCAGTGATTCTTTGCGATGCTTGATCCACCTAGATGCTAGAGCGGGAAATTTGTACGTCCAATTCAGTAGTTCGTATGACTTATCTGGTATGAACCTGCCTACAGCTGCGATGGCGCTTCACAGCAACATGAGCCTGCCCGCGCGCTATCAACCATACGTTATGTATTGCGAACTGTAACGCAGAAACGGCGTTTTCGGACCTATGTCCACATAACATTTTTCGTTCGTCTTCATGCGAGTATTGTTTCCCGGAATATTAACATGGAGTTTTGCAACATCCTGTATTATACATAATACGAGAATACATACATGCGGCATTGATTTTTCAACTATCTGCAGGATTTTAGTGTACCTATATTAGTTCGCTTTAATCGTAAATTTGTTGCTGAATAAGACATATAGGTTAAGAAGACGAGCCGAGAACGTAGGAAATTTAACTGCATGAAATAATGTGATGGCTAACATTTTATGATAAATTCCATATCTTACTGTAACAAACTGTGACAAAGGATGATTCGAGCTTAGAGAATTCTAACCTAGACTAAACTGTGAATGCTTTGCATTGTAAAATACTTCTGTATTGAGGCCGTTCATTTCAAATATATTATTAATTTTGATTTCAAATTGCATAGGTCGAATTAGCTTGCCAACAACATAATGCAAGTAACAGGTACACATGTCTTTGACGGCTAATCACTTATAGAGTTACGTGTTAAGGGGAAAATTCACGTAGTCGTATGGTTTCTGACAAAAAAATATCCTGAGAATTACTACTGCTAGAGCTAGTTCAAATGTACTTTCCTAAAATAACGTGCGACCATAGAGTCTTAAAAATTCGTTAGATGATAATAATACAGATAAATGCTCTGCGCATTTGATAGCCGATACCATTACATCACTGAATATAGGTCTCACATATTTAAACTGCCTTAAATATACTGAATCATCGATTTTATTGCTACGAGGTAATACATGAGACTGTCACGAGTCATGACAAAACAAATTATTCATAATCGAAATTGTAATCAAAACTCGAAAATACGTGAAATATCGTTAAGAAACAACCCCTTTAATAGCACATTTCACTATGATGGTAAGGTGGCATGTTGAAAATAAAGTGACTATGTATCTTCAGGATAGAACGCCATCCCACATACTGATCAGTGTATTTACAGCAATAGGAATCGGTGGAAAGCGAATGTAAACAGGATTAATATATTTGCTATCTGCACATTGAAGATTGAAATTCATTTCACCCTTTCAGAGCATTATCGTCCCACAACCCAGATGAGGGTGAATTCCAAAATTCAACGTTCAACTTAATGGTGAGAAGTGGTGCCGACGGACCTCTGAGATGCGAATTGGTTTGATAAAAGTATTGCAGAGGAGATGAAAGGGCAGGTCATTTATTATTCTAGGACTGCGGCGAGGTGCGCCCAGGCCAGACAGATGTTGGAACGCTGATGTGTGACACATGTCGACATGACGTGTCTCGACGGCTCCTCAACTCCGGGCGTCGACACGGGCCCACTTGCAAGCGCGTGCATTTTTCATGCGTCACATTTACGTCCTCTCGCTTGGCTCCCCCGAGAAAACGTACGCCGACAACCTCCTCCCATCCCCCTCACTGCTCCAGTAACCTTATTTTCCCTTTTTGATTCCGCGCTCCCACAAAGAAATGTATGTTTATATGTAGGAACCAACACTCCTGCCCAGGTAAGCAAATATTCTAAAGAACCACAGATAGTAGTCCCCGTAGTACTTTCTCGGTGAATGTATTTCACTTCATTGAATGTTAACTTACATTTACTCATATCTTTGTATGATGCATGGAGACGACTGTGTATAGTGCGTACTTCCTCGATGTGATGGGTTTTGTTGCTTTCGGCTTTCTATTTACGCGAAATCATTCATTATCTTGGTGGATTGTGTAATTAGTATATTTTTCAGTTTAAAAAACCTAGGTAACAATCCTACGTCGTAATCCTTGCAGCCTACAAAATTAAGAAAACTATAAATGTCTGGCTCCTTAGTTCAAATATAGCAACAACAAAACAAATGAGGGATTTAATTAGAATTTACTATAATACAACGTATATGTTTGCACTAGCTGTCCCGTTGCAGCTTCGCCCGTTTGTACTATTGAAAAGAGTAACTAACATTTAATTACGTATTATTTATAGTATTACTATATTCTCTGTACATCTTTATCAATTAAAAAATTATATCTCTACTGAACAATTCTCAAATCTTCTACTCAAATTTGCCGATGGGTCATATCCTGAATCTGATGGACAGATTGTCATACCTGCAACCTAGGAAGGGTAGTAATTAAAATTGCTGATGTCTTAGAAAAACTATATCCTGATGATATTCTACATTAATGCGAAGCCCTTTGACTGGTGGTGCGAACGTGCAATTCTGACACTAAAGAACAACAGGGCCGATGAAATTAATGACATATGGCTGAAAAAGAAAAATATCTATCAGCACACCAAGCTAGAAATAAGTTATGAAACAGGAAACATTCCCAAATGATGTTCCAAAGGAAATAAATATAAAACTACCCGTTAAATAATACAACAAATACAAACTGCCTTACTGAATCCACTTCGCTGAGCGTACTTAAATTGCAGAACCTCTATGTTTTTAAAACATCTTTATTTCTGTATGATAATCAATAACTGTCTTTTGTAGAGCAAAAAACATATCGATTGCAACTTTTGAGCTATTTCTCCTTGGTCAATATTCACTTTTCGGGAGTTCTGTAACATTTTACTACTTTTCATACCCGTAATTGGCGAATTTCAAAAAATTCTGAGTTCTGTTTTTATATATTTACGTAAGCTTCATTTTAAAGCAAAAACCAGATCAAATGGTTTAGGAGATACACAGATAATAAATTTGATACAGTTTTTTTTCTTGCCGGCTTTCAAGGTCGAAGTTTGAAAAATCCTAAAACTTCTTTTTAGACAGTTATATGAGCACGATTCTGATGCAAAGATCACCTCCAAATCTTAAGTGGTTTAAGATAAATAGAAGATTTATTGGACATATATATAACGGCTTTTCACCCCCGGTAATTTCCGAATTTCAAAAAATCGAAAAATTACGAAACATGCATTTGCTTAGGCAATGTTTTGAAGTAAAATATTAAAAATATATCATCAGGTTAGATAGTTATCAAGAATTTCGCGAAAACACGTTTTGCCCCTTTTCATCCCAATAATTTTCGATTTTCGAAAAAATCCTTCCTTAGTGGGTGCCTACGCCGTGAGGGGAAGCTTCGTTGAAAATTTCACGTTTCTAAGTCCAGCGGTTTGGGCTGTGCGATGTTAAGTGAATGAATGTGTGAGAGGGGCATTTCATTTCATCTCTATGTATAAAAGAGAACACTGACTGACTGACTGACATATCAAACTACAGCCGAAACCACTGGACCTAGAATCGTGACATTTTTATGTGGGTTTCCATCAGGTCATAGGCAAGCACTAAAAAGGGATTTTTCGAAATTCGACCTCTAAAGGGATGAAAAGATGTGAAAAGTTTTTGAAGAAACGTCTGCAGAGCTCGAGCCCGAAGGCCTACCATCGTGATGTTTACTTTAATAGGACACACATAAAAATGCATTTTAGCCAATTTAAGGATTTTTCGAAATTCAACATTTAAGGGGGTGAAAAGACCTTAAATGTGATACCGATTAACCATCAATATCTATAGACTCCTTCGTGATAGAGAATTTCTATTTACTTCAAAATGTTGCTTACGTAAATACCCAAAAAGCAGTTTTAGGATTTTTTGAAACTCAACCCCCAAGCAGAAAAAATGGGAAAATTGTGCGTGTTTTCATGAATCACCTACATCAGTGAAACACAATTGACTATCGTCGTGATATTTACTTCAATTTATTACGTATACAAATGTCTACGATAGGACTCCAAGGCGTTTCAAAATTATGTAATTAAGGGTATGAAAATACGTGAAATGTTTTTTCGATTATTCCTCCATATCTATCGAACCAATCGAGATATTGAAGTGTTCTCTGCTTTAGATTGATGCTTTTGTAAATATCCCAAATACCGTTAAAAGAAATTTTCCGATTTCGGCCCCAAAGAGGTTAAAAAAAAACAGGGTAAAATTGGTTTTCGATTCACTATATATATATATATATATATATATATATATATATATATATATATATATATATATATATATATAGCGACGTGATTTTTGTTTAAGATAGATGCTTACTCAAATACCTGAAAATAAATTTCACGAATTTTTGCACTTTCCCACCTAAGGAGGGGTAAAGGGGTAAAAAGAGATTAAATGTAATTTTAACTAATCGTCAATATTTCTTAAACCCAAAGGGTTATTGTCGTATTTTTCACGTCAAAGAGACACCAGTTAAGTAGTCTAAAATGTGATGCAAGGGTATTTCGAAATTCAGTTTCTTAGGAGGTGAAAATACCTTTAAATGTGTTTTAGATAAATATTCGGTATGTATCGATCCCATTGAGATATGCAGTTTATTTTTGCTTAAGGATGATGATTAGGCAAATGACCGTGAAAAGGTTTCTAAGATTTTTAAAAATTCAAACTCTCAGTACTGTACAGGTGTTATATGTGATTTTTCATGAATGATTGATTTTCCTTTGACTGAATGAGCTATTGTCGTGATATTCACTTTACTTGGATACTCGGACAAATTTTCAAGGTGTGAAATGAAGATATTTCGAAATTCGACACCTTGAAGTGGTTAAAAGGGCATAACATTTGTTTTCTATCAGCCGATGATACTGATCTAACCAGTACAGACATTGAGGTGGTATTCGTGCCAGAGTGATGCTTACGGAAGTACCTAAAAAAGGTAATGCAAGTTTTTTTTTATTTTACTAGATATCTTAATTAAATAGAAAACTTTGTTTATGAAAATTCAAGGCAGACGATACGAAAAGCAAGTACGACCAGCGAGAAATAAATTATACAAGAGTTTTATTCTGCAGCTCTATCGAGACACGGTGTTGTACAACATCTATGAGCCCAGGAAATTAATAATTCATTTTTAAAAGTAGTTTTCATCACGGTCTTAGAAGAACAGGTATGGACACTCGCCTATTTACCAATGTATTTTGCTTGACCCCCTTGTTTGGCCGTAGTTCGTCAAGTTACCGAGAATATTGTACTTTTTTGGCGCTGTAATCCGGGCGGTCGAACTCAAACTCCACCTACTTTTTTTCCATTGTTAACATTATAAAGTAAATAAAGATTTCTGGAGCCACGACTTAAAATTGTGAACAAAGGAAGTATTTCATAAATTGATAAAAAATACGTTTTGATAAATTGTTTATCTTAGTGGGAGGGAAGTGGGCGGAGTTTGAGCTCGACCGCCCGGATTACAGCGCCAAAAATGTATAGCATTCTCGGTAGCTTGGTGACAACAAGGGGGTCAAGTTTTCAGGCGAGTGTCTAGACCTATTCTTCTACAGCCGTGGTTTTCATGAATATTTTCGAGGTTATGTGGTGCGGTTATTTGTAGCACCGATCTATTTTTACGGGAAATACTGGGCTGAAATTCCTTTTAAAGACTGTGCAAACGTGCAAGTTTGACACAAAAAAACTGCAAGGCAGATGAAATTATTGTAATATGGATAAAGTCGTTCAAAAGTGATGAAAATGGATTATGCAGTCCACTATCTACTGAAGTTCCTCGGCAGCATCAGCCCATATATACCATCTCACTAACCTCAAGATTGGGGCACCAAATACTTTTATATTTTAGCAAAGCTTTATCCCCCCAAAATTCCTTAATGCTACTTAACTCCAAGTGAAGGTTTTGAAAAACAAGTATATAATTGAGGGTACCATCAACAATGGTTGTGCTCGAGGGAAATCAGCTTTAACACCATGTAATATACGTAATTCATTCGATTAACCTCTTGCATTTAACAGTCTGTAATTGGCCCACAGTACAACTTCACGGTGACTATAAATAAGGCCCAGGCACAGTTGCTGTTAGCCATAGCTACTTATCCTGCTGCAGAGTTAACTCAATTAGCAGATTTGTCATTCTAACGCTTGATGACTGCACCATATATCTGGGCCCCGATTAAATATGACCATTCGCTATTTACACAGACGCAGCGCAACGCAAGTGCAGAGCAAGTTAAATGGGTCTTGTATTGCATGTACGTGCGTATAAAATTCTAATGCACCGCAATCAGACGCAACGCAGGTGCAAATTTTGCGTTACGCCTATAAAAGGCGATATTAAATTCCACCCCCCCCTCCTTCCCCTAGGGGTGTACAGAGAAGAATCTGCTCTGAGTGTTATACGCCAACCAAGCCGCGGGCGTACTGCTAGTTTTATATACAGAGATAGCTGTGTCATTCCTGAAACCAAAGATAAAGTAATTATTTTCTTAAATTCGTATAGTTATAAAATAATTTTTTTAAAGAAAATATAAGTAGGCCCCTACTCTCCGCTTGTACCATGATTTATGGAATTTTTCTCCCTAGCACTTTAAAAAAAAACTATAAACAGAAAAATCAAAATGTGTTTATTTGATAAAATTTTTTCATCAGCAGGAATTACTGCGAGGAACACATAACACTGTGGTAAATATTTTTAAAAAATGCTTGGTATTACTGTGGATAAGCGTTAAGTAACGTGTTTACTTAGATGAATTTCTGGTTGATAAGGCTCAGAAGCATAAAAGTTCAAAGGATGCGTATAAATCCTTTGTTGTAAGTTCTAGTTCCACGTTTTGCTAGATTTAAATAATTACTTTAAATTTTATGTTTGAGATTTAATTTCCGCGCGGGCCGTTTTGCTTCAGCTGTATCTAAATTATTTCCTAAGTGTTGCCTCAACCTAAACACTCGTTTCAGTCTTGTACGATTAAATATAATTGTCCAATTAAATCCTTCTAAACAAAAATTCAAGACGCAGTTTACGAATTTTGAAGATGGCTAAACTTTTGTAAAACAGTAACATTTATTTTTGTCAAGAACTTTATCTTTTTTTATTTAGTTGTCTTCTTTCTGAAATTCTAGTCGTTTCTCAATAATGTTTATTACTGGAATGTGATAACTATTTTGTATAACTTTCCTGGATTTATTAAATTTTGTTACAAACTTGTTTTCGAAACGTCCGTGTCGGCTACATTACTAATTGATTTATGCTGGAATCACTCTGTTCTTGTTTTCGACTCACCTGATTTTTTAATATTCAATCTTTTTTTTTAAAAAAATCACTTGAATTCAATACAAAGTTAATTATATTTTACTGACAAGAGGTGATAAATCCTGTAGAGGAGGCTAGAGTTCTTGTGTGGTACCTCATATTTTAATTTATTTCTGCCGAGTTTTCTGCTCTACCAACATTTTGTTTTTCCTCGCAGGATGTTGTTGTTTGATTAAGCGCTACTTCCCATGAATTCCTTAATTTCTTTAGGAGACGCCTATTTCTTGCTGGTTACATATAACGTCTTAAACGAGTGCCGTAACATACATGGTGGAGTTAATAATTCTACCAGATATCAAAAATCACATTCAAAGCCCCGACAATATAATGAATCGCAATTTGTTAAACGGGCATAGGTAATATATTTCAAAGTCCATATTATTGTTTTGTCGTGTAGTAAACACAAAGGTGCATCGTTTGACGCTAAAATGACACACGGAAATGCATTGGGCGTGCTGTACATAAACTTCACCTATTGCCGATTCATGTTAAAAAGGGGAAGCAGTTGTGGACTAATGTCCTTTAAACATGGAATATACTATGTTTGTTAAAAGGCAGAGGTAAAGTATTTTAATTGACATTACGTTTGAGTACAAAATTGTGAATTTCATGTTTTGTCGTTTTTGTATTGCATTTGTCGTGTCATAAAATGCATTATAAGAGATGTGGATGGAAGGTTTGTTATATTTACTAGATACTGTTTCTGGCTCCACATATTTTAATGTGAAGTCCACAAACTGCAAAGTGAAAATATCTGTGTTAGGTTGGTAATATTTCACTCTAAATCATCAGTCAACCTTCATTTGTCTTGTGGTTTCGTATAGATTGCGCTTTTGTTACTGTTCATCCGTTAAAGCCAGCCTACAAATGATTTAGCACAGAAAATAGCACACGCACAGAAAATAGAAAACAAGTTTTCGAATGGCGCCACCTACACTAGCGCACAACACACGCACAGAAAAATAGCACAGGATCGACGCACAGAAAGTAGACCAACATCCTATAAACTCTGTGCTGTGCGCTGCTCACTTGTCAATGAAAACTTGCTTACCACCGAGGTCATGTTTAATTGAAACTTATGAAAGTGGATGTGATTTGACTAGATTTGTTTGCTATTTTGAAAATAAACTGGGCCACGGGAAGTTTAACCACAGAATAAAAAATGCTAACAGAAGCGACCAAGTAAGTTGTTATCATACCAGTTCTCGGGGCGTACATGAATATAAACAATACCACGTGGGTTAGAGACACTAGTTTAAACAACCACTTATATTTCAATAATTACTGTGATTTGTTAGTATCTTATTAACATATTTATAAATGGTAAATGTGACGTTACTTACGTATAAGTTTCCTCACAGATAATAAAATAAGGCCTATTATACTTCAGTGTATCCTAACTTCTGCGAACTCCGACGCGATGGCAATCCAAAGAGAAAACGAGTACGATAAAAATCACGTCTTGTCGCTTTTGTAATTACATATTTATTATGTGTTTTAACCGTGTTGAAATTTGAAAATGTCAGAAGAAATTATTTTTGACATGAGCTTTGGTTTGTTTGGTTGAGAGCAAACCAATTTTATTTGACAAAACCCTGGCTGGGTTTTAAAATGAAGACGGCAAGAAAAATGCCTGGCAGGCGATAGTGGATGCCTTGTGTGAACATTTTGATGGACATAAAACAATATTATTGCCAAGTGCCACGAGTATCAAAAGCTTTTCCGTTTCATCCATTACTACACTAGATTGTTGAAATTAATACATTCAAGACTATAATAAAATATTTTAATCACATGTAATTCCTTTAATTACACTACATAAACCATAAAACAACGAGTTTGTTTTTCTTGCTTATAGAACACAAGTGAAATTACATTCATCAACACTCCCTCATAATTTCACACTTCTTTCAGCTCTACTATGCCAAGCAATCCTCGAAGTTTCAATAATCTACAAGAATACAGAATCTTGGTAAAAATATCAGCAATTTGATTTTCTATATTAACATATCCAATGGTGATTCTTGCGTTTGATATAAGCTCCTTAAAAAATCATATTTTATATCAATATGTTTTGAACATTTGGTTTCTACATTTTTTTGCTATTGCTGTGGATGACTGATTGTCTTCGTAAATTTTTATAGCTTCATTTTTATTTCCTGTTTTGAGTTCATCACATACATTCTTCAACCAAATTCCTTCTTGAGTACCACTTGCCAGACTTATATATTCGGCTTCACAAGTTGATAAGCTGATACATTTTTGTTTCTGTGTCTTCCATGCAATGAGACATTTACCCAGCCAGAAACAGTAACCCGATGTACTCTTCCTGTCCTCGCTATCACCCCAAGAAGCATCTGTATATCCAATTAACTGTGAAGGTTTCGACACCTGGAAGATAAGTCCATAATTTGCAGTTTCAATGAGGTATCTCAGTACCCTTTTGGCACAGGAGAAGTGTTCTTTTTGCGGATTTTTCTGAAAACGACTAAGATAGTTAACAATGAAGCTTGTGTCAGGTCTGCTCCCTGCCATTATTTAACTCAGAGAACCTATCAATTGTTGATATTTAGTTTTCAATTGCAAGTCATTTTCATTGTTTTCACACGTTTCTAGTTTTAATCCAGTTTCATATGGAGTGGATTTTCCTTTTGCATTTTCCATTTCAAAATGTTTTATAACTTTTGATATGTATTCAGTTTGATCAATAGTCAGCCAATGACCTTTCTGACTGTTACCTCTTTTTATTCTTAGTCCAAGAAATTTCTTCACTGCTCCCATGTCCTTCATTTCAAACTCAATTTTGATTTAGATTTTATTTCATTTATCATTGTACGGTTACCAATAAGAATGATATCATCGACATAATTGATCACAAACATATCACCTTCAGCTGTCTCTTTTACATACAAACAATAATCAACGCAGGAGTTTCAGAAACCAATGCTTTTAAAAAATTCAGAAAATCTAATTATCCAAGCGAGTGATGCTTGTTTCAGTCCATACAGTGCCTTTTCTAGTTTACATAAACCTCCTTCATTCTCAAACCCTTCAGGTATCTTCATGAACACATCTTCCTTTAATGAGCTGTGAAGATATGCTGCTTTTACATCCATCAGATATATTTCAAGATTTTCATTAACTGCCTTGGCTAACGCAGTTCTTATAGTTTCCATTCTAGGCACATGTGCATACACTTCACCATATGTATTTCCAACTTGCTTAAAGCCTCGTGCTACCAATCGTGCCTTTTTTTATCTGTCTTCCACTTTAATCTATTTTTACTTTAAATTTCCAAACTGCATCAATTCGAGGTTCTCCATGATCTTCAACAACTATCCATGTTTTGTTTCGCATTATATTATGTTTTTCTTCTTCTATAGCTGAGTTCCAACCATTGTCATATGCGTCTCTATAAGAAATATTTTCAAATGTTTCAGCAGAATATATTTCATAATCCTGCATCCAATTTGGTTTTCTTCTGATTCTCGTTTGCGAATCATATTGTATTTTTTCATTATTGTTTTGTCGAACCACGTCTAGTTCTGACAAATCTTTTTCGTCATTTTCTTGATTTTGTTCCTCCTTTTCACTTTCAAATTTCTTAAAATATTTCTCTTCTTTTTCATAGCAAAATTCCATAAAGTGAACATCTCTACTAATAATTACCCTGTTATTGTCCTCTTCCCAGAGTCTATATCCGGTTGGCGCATATCCCAACATCTTTACTTTGATAGTTCTTGGTTCAAACTTTACTGTAATCAGTTGTTTTGGAAGTCTTGCATATGCGTCACAGCCAAATGACTTAAGTCTGTTCATATCCTGTTTTGTACCATGCCACATTTCTGCTGGAATTAGATTATCAGGAATAGCGCTTGTTGGCCTCCTATTTATTGCATATGTAGAATGCCGCACTGCTTCTCCCCAGAATTCTTTGTCCATGTTAGAATCAAATAAAAAAGCTCTCGCCGAATCAAGTAACGTCCTATTAAATATTTCTGCTACTCCATTCAGCTCAGGAGTATATCGTGATGTTCTTTCCAAGACTATTCGGTTTGCAGTACATGTTTTTTGTATCTTATCATACCCTGTTCCTCCATCAAGCCTAACTGTTTTCATGTTATAGCCAAATTTGTTTGACGTTCTTGCCACAAAGTTTTCAAATATCATCACAGCATCACTCTTTTTCTTCATTAGATGTACTTCTGCATAATGAGAATAATCATCAATGAACGTTATGAAGTATCTCATGCCATCCATGGTATCAAGAGAAATGGGTCCGCATACATCTGTAACTGTATGTATCAATTCCAATGCTTTCTGTGCTCTCTTTCTTGTTCCGTTGAAAGGTTTTCTAGTCATTTTTCCTTTAATACAAGCAACACATTCTTTCATATTAGAGCTGGAACATAGATAAATTTTTCCAGCAGATGAGAGTTTTTTAACTGATTCTATTCCAGCATGACCCAGTCGTTTATGCCACAATGAAAATGTACTATAACTGCTTTTTGTCATTATTTCAATTTCACACAATCGTGTAAAATCTCGTAGATATATTAACTTATTTTCTTTTCTGATCGAGAATCCGTTTGAATCAAAGCTTGCAGTAATTCCTTTTTCAGCCATTTTCTTTACAGATTGCAAACATCTCTTTATTCCTTCGACACATAGAATATCATGTATTCTCACTTCAGTTCCGAACTTGGTGAAACCAGTAAGTTTTCCTTTCTTTTTTCCATAGAGTATTTCACCATTAGCTACACATATTTTCAATGGTGGGTTTAATATTTTCACATCACTAAGTAAGTTCTCATAGCCAGAATTAATAAGATGATCAGTGGCTCCAGAATCAACAATAAATTTTATACTCTCTTCCAGACTTGCATTTAATATTAAGTCTGATTCATTTTCAACTTCAGCAGAAAAATCACATGAATTATGTTCAGTGTTGACATCACTCTCGTACGCTTCTCTTCCTTTCTTACACCAAGTTGTTTTCTTTCTCTCATATTGAGATTTCCTGCAAAATTTTGCAATGTGACCATGAAGTTCACATGAAAAACAGCGTATATCTCTTGTGTGTGCCTGAAATACAACACCTTCTCTATTTTTAACTTCATCGGTATCTTGACTTTTAAAAAACTTATTCATTCTCGAATCACTTTCTTCGACTATTTTTATCCTCAAAGAATCTGGTTTTGGTAATTCATCACGGGATTCTATCGCACACCTAAAATTCTCAAATTCTTCTGGTAAACTGTAGAGTAATATTATAGTCGAAAATCGTCATTGACTTCTACACCAAGATCTTTTAGTTTGTCAACTAGATCAAATAAATTATTCACATGTGCTCTGGCATCTTCCCCAGTTTTCATCATTTTTGCCAAAATTATTTGCTTCAGAAGATTTGCTTTACGTGCTGGTCTTTTTCATTGATATATTGTGTGCAATTTTTTCCAAACATCATGTGAGGTTGCACAATCTTTTATCTGTTTTAACTCAGATGCACGAATGCTTAGCATCAAACCAGATTTTGCCTTTCTATCCTCAACGTCCCAGCTTTTAATTTCTTTCTCATCTCCAGTCGGTCGATTTTTAGCACCACTTACATAATCCCAAAGATCATTTTTAGGTAAAACTGCTTCTTCATGAATTTTCCACGTTTCAAAATTATGTTTACCCAATAGTTCAATTCTAATTGGTGCAAGACTGGCCATAATTCTAACATTTACGTATTATGTCTTGAAATAGTAGATAAACAATTATTTACTCACTCAAAAATATCCTGGGCCCATAACCTGTTGAAATTAATACATTCAAGACTATAATAAAATCTTTTACTCACACGTAATTCCTTTAATTACACTACATAAACCATAAAACAACGAGTTTGTTTTTCTTGCTTAGAGAACACAAGTGAAATTACAGTCATCAACATAGATGATTACATTCCTGGCTTTGTGATTCAGCGCATAGAAAAAATAAGGTGTGATTCAGCGCGATACGAAAACAAATGCGTACATATATCAGCTGTTTTTCTACCAAGGCTACCAACACACTTACACAAATTATCCCTCGCCGCATTTCCGTTTACTTTCGTCATATATTTCGTGTGCTTAGTGTAAACTTCTGCTTTCTCTGTGCGTGTGCTATTTAATTGTAGGTTGCAGTTCTGTGCTGTGCGTGTGAACTGTCGCTGTGTGTGTGCTATTTTCTGTGCTAAATCATTTGTAGGCCGGCCTTTAATCGTTGCTGTTCATTCTGTGATAACATGAACATGAATGCAGAAGAGAAATATATAGGCCGTAAAAGATAAAATAATGTCCAACTGTACTCGCGAAATGTAATAAAGCACCGAAGATTGTGAGGCAAATAGTATGTTAACCACTAAGGGCAAATTCTAAAGAAGTAGGTGAATCATGCAAGTATGTGTAATAATATAAATTCTAACCTCAATTCACGGGGTAAATTATAAGCTATGTTATTGTTATTTATGTGTGTGACATTTTGTGTTTTCAATTCAAGCGGAACTGCTTTATACGCATACACGAAGAAAATAGTAATAACGCTTTTACCGTAATGTACAAATGGCTTCCAAACACCAGCAGGATGTATTTCTACAATGCTTAATATATGGCCATGATATCCAACGGATGATACCCCGGAGTGGTGGAAATCCGTGAAGGGCTAAAACATCTCTATATCATGTTATGGTAGGAATTCAGCGTGTTAGTGTTCGTCTGGGCGCTTTTCTGTCCATCCACGCAGTACCAGCAAAACGTGTTCGAAGACTGAGAAACCTAAAAATGAATGGAGAAATGCCTAGTGATAATAGAGGGAAACACAGAAGCTTTTCTCTCGTTTCTTCTACAGAAACAATAGTACACAAGCGTATTCAATTTTACCCAGTCAAGGTAAGCCATTACGCAGAAAATTAAATACGTTATTTACATTCAGATTTAAATGTAAACGTAATGAACAATATGTTCACTCCGCATAATCCAAATTTGAAGGTAAGCCATAGCTTTTACTTCTCCTATTTCAAAGATAATTTTGTCTTGCGTTTTGGGCAGCCACAAGCTGATTGCTGTTGTGTGTGTGTGTGTGTGTAAGGAACTAAAGTTAAAGAATAAATCTCACATAAATTATACAGCCAAACGTGTCGATAGTGTAGAGCTTTCAATACACGCGAGATGCAGTTAAACATGTTATGCTGAAATGAAACAAGAAAAGTTGGATGTGTCACATGGAAAAAACCGTAATGTGTTAGCAATTGCAATGGATTTCATGCAAAATATATCGTTGCCTAAAATGTCCGTACATAAACATTTCTACCAACGTCAATTAACTTCTAATGTGTTCACAATTCATGACGTCAAAGGGAAACTGGGCATAACTGTGCATCTACCACGAAGGCCAGAAAAAGAAAGTTCCGGATGATGTTTGCTCATTTTTGTTGAACTACCTGTTATCTGTTCCCTCCTCAATACGACGAAGTTCACTTATATTCAGATAATTGCGCGGGCCAGAATAAGAACCACGCTGTTTCAAAATTGTATCTGTGTTTAGAGATACAAAACGTTTCAAAGAAATTCAACACTTCTTTCCCATTCAAGGACACACACATCCTTGTGATCGGAATTGTGCAATCATCAAATGTAACTGAAAAAAAGCATGACATGATATACAATATACATGCTCTTACAGAACTGATTATACAAATCAGCCAACCGCGAAAATTCATTGTAACTGAGGTTAAAAGTGACGAACTAGTTTATGATTTCCAAAATTGGTGGCCCCAATACAACAACAAAAAAAAACCGCCTCCATTGAAAGTCAGAACAAAACAATGGATGTAAGGGTTACGTTCGGTATCAGCAGTTTGTACCACTTTATATATGACTCATTTATTCCTGGTTACATCGTGGGACTGCCATTCACCAACGGTTTTGTACGACATACTTTCACTATGCGCCATTAAACACATACTACAGTTCAACTCCCAGTATAATGTTGTATCCTAATGGGAAAGTAAGTACCAATAAAACGGGTCAAGATTGATGACATAATGAAGACCACCAGATATGTTAGTGATGAGCGTAAAGAATTTTATTTGCAATTTGCATAGTGGCCACATTGTTAAAAGCAATGTTAGTTTTGTATGTAGGCCCTATGTTTTCAATATGTCTATTGAGTTACTGTATATGATAATTTGTATCTTCAAATAAACATTGGTTGAATTTGTAAAGATATGATTTTTGTAATGCATTGTAAGATTTAAGTTACAAGGGCGTATGCTAAAAATACCGGACATATCAAAACTAACTATAAAATCTTCATTATTATGGTATGTATTGAATTAAGCAACACATTACAAAACTAAAATAGATTACAAGTATTTTTCTAATTCAAACACATTATTTTATATACATTTTCTTATAAACAAAATATTTTATCTTAGAAGAGCAGAAATCCAGTACATTAAATTGATTTTTATTATGTATTGGTAATATTTAAAATTATCATTGCTGTGCAAATAATACAGTGATATCACATATCCACGGCACAGTTCATTCACCAAAACATCAGTGGAAACTATTTTTTTACAGTCTTCTTTGTTATTTCGAAAATGTGTGTGTGTGTGTGTGTATATATATATATATATATATATATATATATATATATATATATATATATATATATATATATATATATATATATATATATATATATATATATATATATATATATATATATATATATATATATATATATATATATATATGAATCGCGTTTTATTAGGACAGGAGACGAAGATATAACATTTTCGAAAAATCAAAGAAAGTTGTCAAAAATTAATTTCCGTACATCCTGTATATGTAAGTATGTATGTACGTAAGTATGTATGTACGTATGTATGTATCTATGTATGTATATATATATATGTATAGTGTGTGTGTGTGTGTTTGTGTACTTACAGAAAATCCATTTTATATTACACTTTTGTTAGTGAATAACATTTTCGTGATTTAATTATGTCGTTAACAGCCTGGACAAGCAATAATTTTATTTTAACTATATGGTTTCCCTCACAGGAGAAAGAAACAAAAAACAACCTCTTCTAGCTTTTTATTCTCCTGTTTGAAGATATGTTCGTGAAAAAGCAATTTAAAATTTCTATTATCTCGTTTTTGTAGGGAATATTTTTTAATATAGTTCTCGCTAATTATTACCAAGCACGTTTGCTAACGTTGTTAAACGTCTGAATCGTATTTCGTAGGATGTAAGCTGAGTTGAAATGCATTACAATAGAGAGGTCTTCTCTGTTGTATATTCAACCGTGTTCCAGGAAAGTACTTTAATATGATTAGCTCAGCGCTGTAATAAACCATCACTCCCGCGTTTTTAATTAGTAATTATTTCATTAAACTAAGAATACTTCGAGCGCCTTCAGCTGAAATGAGTTTCACGTTGTTTAACATGGGAGTCAGGACTGTCTTATATGTTCCTGATGTAGACCTATCTCCAAGACAGCGATAAACAGTTTGTAAGTAAACAAACACCTAGATTTACTTTCACCTTATTTCCTGAACTCGAGTAGCCGCGGTGGACAAGAGGTCAGACCTCTCGCCTCCCACAAAGGCGATCCGGCTTCGATTCCCGGCGGGGTCGGTCCCCGGATTTTCGCATGTGGGAATCGTGCCGAACGTTGCAGCCGGTCGGCGGGTTTTCTCGGGGATCTCCCGTTTTCCCCGCCCTTTCATTCCGGCGCTGCTCTATACTCACGTTATTTCACCCCTCACCATCGCTTAGGACCTCGATATTGAGCGGTGACAATAAATCTCTCACTCACTTCTGACCTCGAAATTTATATACCGCAAAATCATTTTCTTTGCGCAAGTAGTCATCATTGTAACTTCTGGTTGAGACGTTCTCTAATTTCCCATACAATCTTTGCGAGAAAAGCATACTTCTAGAAGCGCATTCATAACAACCAGATTTCGCGCACAGTGAATACAGGTAACCGTAAGTTATGACATAACATTAAGTTGTATGCTGTTAGGCTTGTAGATATTATGATCACTTATTAAAGAAATATTAGTGTTAATGCTTCGATTTTTTCAACATCACGTGCCAACATTCCGATTTTACAGTTCTTGAAATACTCATATTTTATAAGCTTTAAAATATATCGAATTACCATACTTCATTAAAATAATGTGTTAGTTTAAAATTCATTAGGTGTGTTATAGTACGCTTTCGTATTAGGCAACTTAGAAAATTTATTTTACAAAAAAACCTTAAATAAAATAATGGTAGTACGTTTTCTTAAATTTTAAAATATAAAATATAGAAATTTCCATTTTGATACCCGAAGTATGATTTAAATTACGTCATTTTCTTTTATCAAAGTTAAGTTGTATATCAGTAAGTTATGACTTAAAATTGTGTACGTTAACACTTAAAAGACTTCACATATTTTCTTAATACATAGACAAGGTAGAGGAGAGTCGCCGGTATCTAAACCATAAAGACACAAGTACCACTGTTATCTATTCCCATTCACCATTGCAGTCTTGGACTGTATCCTACCTGATGCTTCCTTAGTACTGTACTGCAGTTTATATTTGTCGTCTCACAGCCAATAGAATCCCGATTTTCTGTGCCCCAATCAAAGTGTTAAATTAATTAAACATGGCGTAGAAGATATCGAGTTCATATAATAACTTTAAGAAAGTATTATTTTAATTTACAAAATCAAACTTTGGCATGACTGCCGAGCCTTAGTTAAATTATAATAAACACTAAAGAGAAAAGAAGCTTTATATTTATAAGCTTTTCCTTCAGTAGAAAATATATTTTTCATTGGAGAGGAGCTCGAATAATGCTGGAACGTACTCTTCAGTAAATTAAAAAAAGAAGAAAAGATTGAATTTCGTTTAGAAGGTATTAGGGAGTATGTAAATAATGATTTTTCATCTTGATATCTCACCATGTTCAATGTTCATGTGTTGAGTCATGTTCACGGAAATGACAAGCAGCTGTTGGCTGACCGAGCAAGTCGCAGCTCGAAGTGAGGGTATATATCTAATTATGAGGAGCGCTGTACTGGTATCTGAAGGTGCAGCACGTGATACGACCAGGCGGCAGCACTTAATCACTGCAGCATCCCACTCCTACCGTCTCCCCCTTCATTGTCTTGCGGAAACATCATCCTCCCGTTACCGACCAAACTGCAGCCATGTGTCATGACGCCGTCGATACGCCCTGCACGCCGTGGCCACGTCTTCCTTCCGGAGCCGTTCCGCCGTGGCAGAATATACCGTCTGTCCGTCCGCTTTCATGCTGGCCACCACTCCTGGAAAGTTCACCTTCCACACACATGTGATTCTCACATTTTAGTGCAATCTGAGTAGCCTCGTTCAATGTATGTTGTCTCGTTCAATGTAAGTAGTCTGGTTCAGTGTAAGTAGTCTGGTTCAATATAAGGTCTGGATCAATGTAAGTAGTCTGGGTCAGTGTAAATAGTTTGGTCCGTGTAAATAGTCTGGGTCATTGTAAATAGTCTGGGTCAGTGTAAGTAGGCTGGTTCAATGCAAGTAGTCTCGTACAATGGTAGGTGTTTCGTTCAATGTAAATAGTCTCGTTCAAGCTTGTTCACTGTAGATAGTTTCGTTCAATGCGGTTAGAAAATTATGTCAGACGCTGATAATAACAATAAAAATATGTGTGAAGCTGGTTAGCAGTGGTTATCTTCATGCTAATGCTCTTTTCATCAACACTCATGTTGATCTAAAATGTAAAATAATAGTGTACCCCTAGCCTCAACATTCTCAATACTTACACTGCAAAGAGTCCATGCTAATATTTCATTGTATTACGTGTGTGTTCATGTGGAACTGAAGACTTCGTGACAACAATTCGAACGACAGTAGGAAGAGTTAAAGTAGTAGCGAAATTACGAAAATAAATTATTTAAGTACGAATGTTTCTGCAAATACGTAAAAAAAATTATTTCACCTGATATTGTGTCTGATTTGCGACATTATCAGGTGCATTAATTCAGTCAACTGGTGATAACACCGCACATATACTGGCAAAATAATTAGTAAATCGCAAGTCTGGGAATTCAGCATTTGAAAATAGTAACTTTTGACATACAGTAAATATAAAAATTTCGACTTGACAGGGATGGCCTAGTTTCGTTTTATTTCGCATTACCTTTCAATAACCTTCAATTCATGTAAATGATTTTGTTCAGCACTGTCATAATTAAACGTATTTGTCTGTGAGATAAATCTGCACGTAGGTAAACGTTTTTCTGCAAAGTTAATAATTTTTTTGGGTATGAAATGATTCATTCCTTGTACAACAAATTGTTTTAACAGTTTACAGTGTTGACTATCCGGCGTAGCTGAGGTCGAATTAATTTATCTTTCACACAATGAGGATCCGTGCTTGATTCTGGAGTGACGATCGGGAGGGTGGGGGCCGTGCTGTTGTCAGTCAGACCACTAGCCTTCCTCCACAGTGATTTAGGTTCGATTCCTGGCGTGGTAGCTCTCGACTCTGACATGTTGGATGCGTGGCGGACGTTACATCATGTCGATCTCGCCAGTTCCTCAGGCCTTTATGTTATGCGCGGCCGAAATCTCTTCATTCCACTTAGAGTACTCCAATGCTAAATGAGAGCGAACTTATAAATAAATTAGATAATAGGATTCGTGGACATAATCCATAAGCATACGTTAAGATTACTATATGTGTGAGATACGTGCAAGTTTTACCTTATTTACCAACTGCAAGAAAGAAGAGTGTTTAAATAAACTTTACCTAGTGACTTGGTTCATACGAAACGGTAAATTGTAACAGAGAGTGCAATTGCTGCAGACACGAATGTAAGGTGTATTGACGCACGATCCCAATTGAAAGACTCCCTCTTACGCGTGCGGGAATATGTATGTACATATATACAGCGTGTTCATTAAAATAACTGCATAATAAGCACACTACGCGAATCCTGGGCTGAACTGGAGACGAAAATGACACTGGTAAATTGTACGACGACATTTTACATTTACAGTGTGGCAACATAGCAATGCGGATTGTTCCCTCTTGCGCTCCACAGATATAGGTTTTTCTGGATAAAGTGAGAACTAAAAATGTAACCTTTGAAAAATAGTACTAGACGTCACTGCATATGATTCAACATAAACTATAGTTGCCTTACTCCTTGTATGGTTGTCAGCGGATTAACGCTGTATAGTTCCGGGTATTTCCATATTTAAATTCAATAAAATTGAAACGAAATCAACCGAAATCTACATATATATGTTATATAATTAATAAACTTTTTTTATCAAACTATATCGATTCATACTGACTGCACATTTTATCTTACACGCGCAAACATAATGACGTGTCCAGAGAGGTTAGATATTTCTCGGTGTAAGCCGTTACGGACGGAAAGATACGAATTGACAGAAAACAGAACTTTATCAGAGTTTTTTTGAGTGCTCACTTCATTCCAAATAGCCTGTATCTTACTTATCTTACTAATACTGTTCTAACCTGCATATTATGGGTGCAGGTCAAAATCCCGAGCAGCCCGAACATGATTCTGCATATTCTTTTCTACATAATCTTGTAATAAACAATTATTAATTTTTGCTTTACATCATTGTGATATAGGTGGTTCGCGATAAAAATCGTGCCTACAATAATAATTGCAGAATAATATATATTGTGACTTGAAAGGTAAACTTTTTAGTACAGTAGAATCTGCACACTTTGATAGTTATAAAGAGTGGTTTGTTCATATGACAAAGTAGGAGAAGACTACGAAAACGTAAAGAAAAAAAAAATGCAGGTTTTCAAAAGTGTTAATTTTATACCGATCCACTTATACTTAAAGTTCGCTAGCATGATCTTATGAATGGATAATAATGAACAATATAATTATGGAAGGAGTACGGCTTCAAAGTTAGAGAAAAGGGCGAGATAAGCTTCATGAACTATCAACGTTTACTTTTATGACAAAATGCTTATAATGACCGTAATGTGTACATGTCGTTAGTTGGCCATTTTGTACGCAAAGTTCAGTTTAATTTTCCTTTTTGAAGTTACAAGTTTCTATGCTGGCCACCGTACTTCGTTAAACGAAATGGTAGTTTACTGAGATTTCATTGGTATTATATATGCCAAATTGATACAGATATTGACGTATAAGTTTTATATGTATGTATAAACATAAACGATTCTTATGAACACAGAATTTTTTATAACGGCACGTCACTACACGTCTTTATAACTTTTCCGTTGACAATACAGAAAATATGTTTCTGTAATTTGCTTTTCACAATCTCAGTAAGTTGCCGAAAATGTTAAAACACAGAAAGGAACTCCACGAAGAAGACGTGTACAAGAAAAATACCCGCAAAAATGTCAATAATTCACATGCACTGGACTGCAGACTATTATCTTAACGTTTTACCTTAAAGAAGCTATTTTTGGACCATAAAGTAACGTAGTGACACTGCAGAAATAAACGTGCTCCATTTCTATAGATTAGACGTACTAAGTTTGAATATGTGTATTGCGATATAAATTACATTTATCAAAATAACTTAAACCACTTCAGTAACAGTGAGTTATCAAACACTATTTTACTGTTGGATATTACTATCCCTACTCTGAGTCAACCTGTGATAAGCACAGAGGGATTTAACTCCCGTAAAGTACAATATGTTTAATAACGCGAACATTTTGCTATCTATAGTAAAATGCACAAGGGAAACCATTGCTAAGGCACTTGATTTTAAAGTTATACAACCCATGTATGTAGTAGTATTACAGTAATGGTGAAATTTTATATTATCAAGTGATCAATTACCATTAGAACTTTTTCGGCAACAGAAACCATTTGACAGTCGAAACACAGGAATCGCATGGAAGTGTTCATGTTCTGTACGGAACGAACACAGTTTATTCATTTATTCTTGTCGAAATTTACGCTATTCTCTTTCGTAGCGTCAAATTGGGCGGAATTGTTGAAGGTTTTGTTTCCTAGTTACGAGATTGTACATACCGTTTTTCCTTTTCTTTGTCACTTCTTGATGCCCCTGCGTTGTGCGCAAGACGCTGTAACAATGCAATGCAGAGATAGGATAAAATCGTAAAATCTTTCGTGACACCGTCTTTTGTGAAACAATGTAGTGGTCTGCGGCTTGTATGGTTAGTGGATGGTTATGTACGTACTTCAACATTTGACTTTACTTATCCGTTACTTTAAGTATTTTGTCAACACACAATACAAACGCAAAATTTAGGTAACAACAGTCGAAACACGAACGAGAATCTGTTCTTTTTTTTAACGGAAATATTGTGTTATCAATCATTATATGTTTGCTATAAAACCATATTATATCGATATTCCAAAAATAAGCCCATTTCTTCAAATATTCTCCAGTTATTATACTATTTTGCAGAACACAAGCAACGCCATATATTGACGAATTTAGAGTTCACTTACAAATATTTCTCAAAATGCTATTTTACAAGGTTTTCTAAATACGTTTAAGACGTGCCTGTTACATTTTTCATGAAATCCTAGTAATGGAGAATTAAACGATACTCAGAAATAAGTATTTTCCATTATAACATACATAATCAGCTGGTTCTTTGCAAACGGTCATCTTGACTTTGACTTTAGGGTCAAGCAACCTTGACTTTACGTTTGGCAACGCAATTGTATACGCCTCCGTAAGAAGCCACATATTGAAAGCTATCGTAAAGTCAAATGTTAAAGTCAAATGCTAAAGTCTTCAATTGTGTAACCGCCTTAAAGAGAAATCACAAACATGAAGTATCGGTACATCAGATGTTTCTTGGCCCAGTTCGATGGTGACAAGACCCCAACGAAAGAGAAAGTCAAAAGAAGAAAGTCAAATATGGACATGTAATACAGAGTTCTAACAAACAGCCAACGTTTACACGATAAATCTGTGTCCTTAAGTAAAAGTTAAAAACTGATATTTTTCTGGAAGCAATATTGGATTTCATGTTAGAATACTATTTAAAAAAAAAAAAAAAAAAAAAAAAAAAGAGGCACATAAGAGAGGGTTAAACTGTGTTTCTGGCGGTATGTAATCGAAGGTGTCAAGTTTCTTGTACCTTTCACGCTAAACTCTAAGTTTACGAAAATCTGTAAACCGTGTCGTAAGGTGTACCTCTGTTATTTTGAGATCAGTCACATATCGTAGTGTGCTAAATTGCACACCTGATGAGACTATGAGACGTAGAACTCTCTGAAGTCGAAACGAACATGACATTACAATACGAGACAGGAAGATCAGCAACTTTCCAATCCCCTGTCTGTATTCGGGAACTTCAACTTCGGAAACCACCCCCGTTAGAGGTGAGAATCGGTCGGAGACCAATAGCTGGTATCTGTCATGCTAGAGTGCGTCTTTAGGACGTGTGTGCTCCGCACAATACACCACCCGCTACGGTTAGAATATAGCAATTTGAAATCCCAATCCGTATCCTAAACCGTAAGGCCCGTCCAAGGATAAGAATGACGTACTCGTGTTTCGATCTTCTTGGATCTCTTCAGGTAAGGGTAGGTTGCATATTTCAGCAACCACCTTACGACACTGTTTACAGATTTTCGTAAACTTAGAGGTTGGCGTGAAAGGTACAAGAAACTTGTCACCTTCGATAAGAGGGGGTGTTCGCAAAAACTCCTAAAAGTATCACAATACTGACACTGGTAGGCAAACTGGAAACAAATGTATCTCTAGTAAACGAAAGAGACAAACATTGTACATTTTGCCCGTCCACCGTTTCTGAGGACGTATAGGGCGCTCTGGTGCGAACAATCCGTAAGTCATTAAGGCCTTTGCCACAAGATACCTGATCCTCCCACTCACTATGACAGTGAGCTGAGAAATATGCTCAGCTAAATTCGCGAAGTGTCAGTCGAATGTCCAAGAGTGAATGAAACATGGTGTCACTGGCACGGTATTCACGCCTAAAATCCTTGTTGTCGTTCATTATACGCATTTGCAGTCAGCTGAAAGTGGGATTTGGTGTGAAACCTCCGCGTAAATAACAGAGGTAAAATTTTTTGACGTGACTGCGTAAACTACACTGTACCGACGGACATTCATGGAATTTGTTGATGAACTTTACACTGCACCTTTTCATAATATAGTGCAACTTAAGAGAGATTTTCCAGCTTACACACAACCCCAGATAGAGAATGATTTGATGCACAATACACACGAGCTCAGAGGCATTTGCTCCAGCAACTCCAACAAGGAACCCATTGAACGACGTGTTGAATTTTGCCTTATGCACGAGGAGGCACATTAAGAAATGTTTCAGTTCTGTATAAATCTCTCCCTCGCTTTTACTAGACTGTAAGTTAGGTGCAGATGAAGTACACTTCCGCTCCTTTTCAGAACATCGGAAATCGTACCAACTACTTATAAATTGATAATCGGACCGCGTACAATCTTATGTACACGAGTAAACTCCTTGCTGAAGTATTGAAAGAGTAGCCTAGACTGCTGAAGTTCTGGGGTGACTGGGGGCGAGGGAAGTTACGTCCAGGTTGCGCACCAAGGGGACGATGCAGCACAACTTCCACGAGGCACTTAGCCAGCCCCGGGAAGCGGAGAGAGAAAGTGGAAGTGATGGGTGTACAAAAAGGGGTCACTGTAAGGGATTGAGGGGTGTGTGGGGGTTGAGAAGTCTAGCACAGACTTGCCTGATGTCCGGTCAGGCCCGGGGCATCGAAGTTTCCACCCTGCAGCTCACTTGGCTGCGCAGTTCCGCTTGACCACGCCTCGGGCCTGGCTCGGGTATGGCTCCAGCACCAGACAGCTGAGAATATTCATGAGAGCGCCCGGTTGTGGCTTGGATGAGTCAAAATTATCCCTGTATCTCGAGATCATGGATTTCAATCAATTCTACAAGCTACTCGAACTACTGCTTATGCTTGGTAAAGTTGTTTACCTTTATTATACTGCCACTGTTACTCACGGACTTTTTCATATCCATGTATATTTATGGAATTCGCTGTGCATGCTAGGTATTTCTTACTAAATATTTGTCGTGTAACAATTCCTGATGTTAATTCTATTCCAGTTGAGGGAGTTCGATATGATCAGTTTGACAAGAGACAATTTCCGCCGTTAGTAGGTACCCTGGTATCAGTAAAGGGTAAAATGTATGCCGGCACTTATGGACATAACTTCGTTCTTAAGAAATTTTGGGGTTTTCACCCTTATTTCTCTCCATCAGCGACAGTATAGATTTTGTCCTCACCGACACTAACTACATTAGCGGTGTAAATCAGCCCTTGCCAAACTAGTTCATGAGATATCCCAAAATAATCTTAACCTTAAGTGGAATTAACTTTACCAATACCTACTGTTTGTACGTAATACCAAATCTGTCTGGCATAATGTCTATAGCAGGACTTCTCAATTAAATGTACCTTCGGGTCACTTTCTTCAATTATATAACTACCAAAAACACTCGGGGGCCAAAAGTAAAAAAAAATTGCTGTCAATAATTATAGGTATTGTTCGGAATCATTTAATTGAACTTAATGTTAGTCTAACATAAATCATTGTCATACGCAGAGATTACATTGACCTAACTATAACTATTAATAAATAGCTTTTAAATTATTATAACAAAACATTTTCGCTGATTTCTGACATTTTGATGGCGGGCCAGTATAAATCTCTGCGGGCCGCATCTGGCCCACGGGCCGCCTATTGAGAAGGCCTGGTGTATAGTATAAACGCCATGGCAAACTTCTCTCCTAGTTCCTGTTCTTGTGTAAAGTTGTGTGTTACCTTCTCTTATGTCCTCGCTGTCGAATGACAAAGTCCAGTTAAATTTTAAAACATGTCCTTAATAATCAACTAAGTATTTGAGCTTTTTTTCATATAATTTTGAATACAAACGGGGCATTTACATATTCACGACAAAATTGGTAGTTTCTGCATAATATGGTAACGAAAGAGTCTAAAACTGTAGCAACGCAGTTAATGCCATTGTAATAAGTAAACTAAAAAGAACATCACTGGGTGTTGAAAACTACACCTCAACAAAAACCATCAATTACGACCGATAAGTTCTATATATTAAAAAACACTTTCCTTAATTTGACATTGCCTCTTTGACTGAAAACGTATTCGTGTGATACTATTAACGATATTCAAGTGACCGTAATTTTCAATGTATTAACAATGTTTTACGCTTGTACAGCATTACATCAAAGCCAATTGGTGATAGTAATAAAGCAACTTAAACATGCCAATATATTTAAGTTAAATATCTTAATTGTATTTTACAATACAAACAATTAAAATTAGAAATCAGTATTTGTATTAAATGTGTGTTTTCAGTTCGCATGATTTTCCCTCATTCATAATAATTTTATATTATTTTTCAGTTACTTGTTCGTCTATGAAAGACGGTTTATCTTTCGGCTATTTTAACTTAAGGTAAAATCTAAAAACTTAAAACAGAACGAAAGGCGAGTCATGAAAAACATCCCAGTACTGTTCGTTAAAAGTCCGCTATGGTTTTCAGATGGGTCAGAATATAATTTATTCGTATTTTTTGCACGTGCGTGACAAAATATATGTGACTGGATTTATTCGCTTGGACATATTCCATTGCGAAATAAATGACTGTCAGAAAAAAACTAAAAATAAGTCATAAAAACATAAATAAGCAGATTATGCTTTAGTCAACAGGATACATGCACAACATAAAAAAAACGATTCCATTTTTGGAATTTTATGTTGTGCATGTATCCTGTTGGCTAAAGCATACTCTGCTTATTTATGTTTTCATGTCTTATTTTTAGTTTTCTTCTGACAGTCATTTATTTCGCAATGGAGTATGCCCAAGCATATAAATCCAGTCATGCGCTCCCATTGCACAGTTCTTTCAAAGATCATACAAAATATATGTGCCAAATTGTCACAATTTCCTTAATATTTTATTCAAGCATATGTTCATATTGTTTCTTACGTGTGTGCCCTTTTATTGTTTGATATAAAAAACTTAAAACACATTACATATGTATATTTGTTACTTTAATACAGTTAAGGCAATCAATAGATTTACGACTCCATCAACGAAGACATTCTGGCCGACAGCAAAATGTTTGAACCTGTAAAAGACAAATCACCAATTATTTTCTAAAAAAATTTTACAGGTCTTTTAAGTTCATGATCTAGGGATTTTATAGTAAATGTTAGTTATTCACTATTTGTATTTGCTAGCATATGTTACGTCAGTCAAAATTTTGTGCAAGTTTTGAATAAGTTTAATATCAGAGTTAACTGTTTTCCCCACACCCAATTTTTCTCTTTTTTTTTTTCTTGCATGCTACGTGCGTAAAGAAGAGCCATGATTCTGTAAACGTATGTCTAAGTAATAACACTTGATAAATCACGATATTACAAATATTTAAATATTAGGCAGTGAAATTACGTAGCACAATGTGATGCCAGTGCATGCGGTGACGGTGGAGCACAGCGGCGCTTTATGGAACTGCTGCTAGGCTCGAGAGTCGATTCTCCTTCTTTTTACAAATATGTTCATATGCTCTTGTACCCCTATACTCTTCTTCCACTTCCACTCGCGCATGCGCGCGCACAAGCTCTAGCCAAGTGAGTGGATGTAACTATGTTGTGCTTCATGTTTCTTCGTTGAGTTTCGTCAGGGCATTAGGCTCTTGAGCAGCTGCAAATGTAATAACGCGTGCTCGACAAGCGTGTAAATTGGGAGTTTTTCCTCCGTGGTCTGCAAGGCGGCTGCAGCCAAGCAGGTTTAGATATATTCAGTTTCGTTCGCCGTCTTCTAAACTCATGTTTTGGCTCTTCAGGTTAGCGTAGTTACGTCAAGGTAATTTCTGATTTGTATTTCTTGCTGTGTAGCCTTTGACTTAGCTCGTAGTATTTTGATGACCTCTTGCATTACCGGTCGCAGGCGTAACATAAACGACGTCTGTCTGATACTTGCAGTAGATAACTTGTAATTCTAGAATACCCCTTCTACGCCAGTTATTATAGGACAAGTATGATAAAAGGAAGTGTTTGTATCTTTATAAAAAAATTACGTTATTTCCTAGTTATCATAACAGTTAAGTCCCACGTAAAGATTAGGATTTTGAATGCTACTGTGTATGCGTGAGCGCGTGTTGAAAAACTTCCAAAATTTAAATTTATATTTTTTTCCGAACATAGATTACCTGTCACCCATCATAAAACTGAAGGACAATGTGTAGTAACTTTGTAGGAAATAAACCTTTAACACATGTTACAACATCGTGTCAATAGTTTACTTCAGAAGAAAAATCATTATTTACCAAAACTTTGTAGGAGTAACGCGTAATGTAAATTTGATTGCATTATGTCAATAATGCTTATTGCAATGTAATAGCGATTTTCTTCGGAAATAGCTGGGTTCAAATAGTCTCAATTTTATTTACCACTCATCACTTTTTTTTTCTTCGAAAAATATTCTCCGGGTATTTTCTGATGATTTTTCAGAAAATAACCAAGGTGTTTAGTTTTGTATTGCTTCTCGACTTATGGTATGTCTTAAATCTGTTACATCATTTGTTTGAACATATTTGTCGTAATTTTATCTACGTAATTTGCCGATAGGCCTACGCTCATATCTTTATTACGTGTTGAGCACTGAATTTCTGTTAAAAATCTGAACGCAGAATTTAAAGTTCTTTAGCCAAAAAAACACTACCACATACGTGACGTCTACAGTGTTTCCAACCAGACCCGTGCAAGGAGGCCGAGAATGTGAAGTTTGTAAACCCAGTAGCGGCGCGACGTAAAGTTTGAGCACCGAGGCTGGTTTGAAGCCATCTGTGATCAGTAGCTCGGCTCGCTTTGAGCCTTTGTGTGTCTAACTGCTCTAGATGAAGCTCAGGACAGCTAGATACCACCACGCTGCCCGCCGGTGTCGAGCTGGTCTTTGTCGAGAACATTCGGCCGAGACGGAAATAATTGAGTAGGGAGGCAATGTCACGTTGGGGTTCGAGGGCCGCCACCTGAAAGCCCGGTGGATTGCCAGTTCCCGTGCTCACTAGTCCGTTAGGCCCGTTGTTGCCTTAAGGGGCCGCCTTTACGAAGGTGGGGTACCTTACTTTGCCGTCCTTGCATAGTTATAACGCCAGCCGTCCTCTAGCTAAGTTGATTACGGATGTTTTACTACAAAGGGAATGGACTGACTAGACCAGTCTGCTTTGTAACATCGCCCAAACACCCGTCTGTCCATCCCGGCCAATGGAATGCTCTTCATTATTTCATAGAATGGTATGTGCGACCTTTTTTGTGTTGTTTTCCTTCACACTGTTACTTTGTAACGAAAATGTTGGCATCATCTGTGTTTTTTTTTTAAGCAATGTACAGTACATCCCATGCTATTAAAATATTGTCTGTATAAAATTTTCCAAGGCAATTTCTTCGTCAAGTTTCGCGCAATGAGAATTAAATATTTCTTTAATTTAACGGAAAATGCAGCGGAGACACAAAGTATTATGTAACATGTAATAATTTTTAAAGTTTTCAGACTTAATCTAGTTCAATTCAGTTTAAACACCCGCACAAGTATCCCATATTGTTAATTAAATATTGGTCTCATTCCTATTTCCCCAGTTACTTCGGTGAGACAGCAATATAAGACATTTGTATGACGACGTAAATGTCAGACACTCGATGTATTTTTGAGCTACATACTTTACAATTCCATGTGTAAAGTGATATGTCCACCTAGGATGCATGGTATGTGAGCCTAAGCAACGGCTCGGCCAAACGCGAGCACTGCCTAGTGGGCAAAAATTTTAACAAACGTGACGATCAATTAATCGAACGACTGCAGCGGTTCTGGCGACCTACAGCCCAAGACACCAGCTCCCCTGACAAACCCCGGAATCATTTAAATGCAGTGTTTAGTTTTCCACGCAAGTTTTCAGTTAACATTACCTTACGTATGTAACATTCTTAATACTGAATCTGTCGGCACATCGTTAGCGTTTACAGAATGGTTAGTTCGCTGTTTTTTAACCATATTCGAGGATCAACCATAAATGACACAAATAAACTAAAATATCAGACTGTGAACTAATACTGTCATTAAGTAGCTACACTATAAAAATAGTTCGTAAATTTACCAGGCGTGCGTATAGGAGCGCTAAGAAAGTAGGTATGGTAGAGTAGTTTCCCAGACATCCATGGTAACACTCCAAAACCTAATTATAAAACAGTCAAATGGATACTGAAGTTACCAGACTTGTATTGTAACATTTTTAAACGTATGTATATTTACGAGACGGAAGTATGGTAACTGTCCAATACTGCGTCTCGGATAATAACTTCCTAAACATTTGAGGAAGTTTTTTTACAGTGTATGTAATCATCCAGCATATATCTCAATAAGTATGGAGTATTTCTTCTAATCCTTCTTTATTTAATACGCGAAGAGTTACTGTAGTGGTCAACCCACTCGCCTACCACCATGGAGACACGGAATTATTTGCCGGTGAGGTTTACTACCAATTTTCGTATTTGGGAAACGTGTCGCCCACAGCTTTTTCTCAGGGTTCATCAATTTCCTGTGTCCTTTCATTCTGACACTGCTCCACGCTCAATGTATATCACAGTCACCAGCCCTCAATACCGTTTTGTAAAACACTAACAAACATCCCTCCACTTTGTTAAACATGAATTATATTCCTTTTCTCTTAAAGGCGCTGTTTAGTTGCTGTATTATAGAAATGTTTTTTTTTTTTAAGAATATCACAGATTGTATGGAGAAACATCATAAAAATGAACTTTTCTGGTTATTTATACAGTCGACTTCTTCAAGGGATTGCAACCAGCATTTGCTACATTAAAAAATACTGTAATTCTATTACCTATATAAGGTAGCAGCACTGTCATTGGCTGAGCTGTAAGTAGACGTGTTTCTTATACAAGACCCTTGTTTTTACAGATGTCACAGTCAGTCTGCAAATATCACAGTTCCCGAAATCTTGCATCTGATGTCGTTGACGAAGCCTTTTTCTCTTCGGTGTGTCGTCTGTGTTCATATACATTATTGTGTCTTATCATTTGTGTTGTCATCGTTCGCTTCCTCCATTTTGTTGCCATAATTCGTAAACCTTATTTTGTTGTTTTATTTTATTACTAGCTGTCCCTTCGCGGCTTCGCCCGCGTGTACTATAGAAAAGAATAACTAACTATCTACGATCTATCCAAGGCTTTTGATTGTGTTGATCATGACATACTTCTTAAAAAATTAGAATTTTATGGTGTTCAGGATTCTGCTTTGAAATGGTTTGAGTCATATTTATCACATAGAAGTCAACATGTATCTATAACGGGACAAAATGAAACCAATTACATATTATCTAGTAATGGGGTAGTAAAATATGGAGTGCCGCAGGGTTCTGTACTCGGCCCCCTGTTGTTCCTTCTATATATTAATGATCTACCACTATATGTTTCATGGGAAATAAATACTGTATTGTTTGCAGATAATACCAGCTTATTAGCACATAGCTCAGATGAAACTAAACTTACAGAAATTATGGAAAATGCAATTTTGAAACTGAGTACATGGTTTAATGCGAATAATTTATTTTTAAACCTTGATAAAACCACTATTATAAAATTTCTAACTTCAAATATTACTGATTAAATAACATATCCCCCCCCCCGCAACTCCACAGACAGAATTGACTAAAAATTATTCAAGACAGGCCATGAGAGTTATTTCGCGTGTACAGGCTATAGTCCAAAGAGGTTTAACTATAAGCAAGAAATAAAAAGGAAACAAATTATTTTGAACTATTTCAGGTGTTACGAAAGATTATTCTTAAACACGTTTTATTTTTTTATAGGCTTTCAAGGACGAATTTTGAAAAATCCTGAAATTACTTTTTAGGTATTTGCGTAAGCTTCATTTTAAAGAAAAATCACTTCGATATCTCAGGTGGTTTAAGAGGAAGAGAGGATTTACTGTAAACGAATTAAACGGCTTTTCACCTCCTTAATATAAAAATTTCGAAAAATCCTGAAATTTGTTTCTAGACATTTTTATTTGCGACCTAACGAAGTGAATAAGACGACGATAGCCCGTCGGGTTCGAGAAATATCAAAGATTTGCAAAAAATACATTTCACCCCGTTTCACCACCTTAATAGCCGAATTTCAAAATTTCTTTTCTTAGTGCGCGCCTACGCCACTAGGGGAAACTTCCCTTAATACCGTAATTCGCTTGTTCACGAGTGTAATTTTTATACCATTACCATTAATAATGGTTGTGAACTGAAAACATGACATATGTGGTGTTATTTTTTAATAAAATTGTTTTCATATACCATTCTGATGTTATTTACTAACTCCCAACAACAAAATCGTATGTAGCAGGTCCTACAGTGATCCGCCTAAATAACTCGCAGTCGCCGTACTCTAATGGGGAATAATTTTTGCCAACATAATACACTTCAGTCAATCTACTTAAAAAATGTTAGCTATAAATCTTACCAAAAACGTATCCTGCATGAAATTCCTATATGAACGCTACCGGCGAAAGAGTTTTTTTCTAACCCCTTAAGAAATTTGCCTGAGATATCTCGGATTGTAATTCAGTAGGAAAAGTAAGTAAAAACTTAATAAAACTGTATTAAAATTTCTTTAAAAGGTTTTATATGACTATTTAATTGCCTAAAAACACAAATATATTGTGTAATGCATTAAAAAACCTTGAATATTATTTTACAAACATTGTAATAAACTTGACTCTGAAGGGGTTAATAAAAGCTATAAAATTACATTTAGGATATAACGTATTATACATAAATATTGACTAATATTCATATTACGTAAGTATTCCTCATACAGCTTTAAGAACGGAACTTTCCATTACATGTATGAAATTGATCACACTAGTAACAACTTCTAAAACATTAAGTCTCCAAGTTAACGTCGAGGCTTCATGGTTCGTAAAGTCTATCTCATATGAAAATTTCAGTTTTTGACAGTTCTCAAGACTGTCACGAGCACAAATTTATAAATGACAATATTTTTCGTTTTGATGTACCATACAGATTGTGAGTCTGCTGAGCATGTTCGTGCAGAAATCATTTGTGGCTGAGAACATTACCTATGCCATGACAACTATTGTTGAAAGGAATATGAACACAACTATCAAAAAGTGGAATTTCTACTTGAAACTGACTATCAACAGTAAGATCAGAATACAAGGAATAAATGTCTTAGACATTCAAAAATAAGGAATGAAGTGGCAACAGCCTATAGAGGAACTAACCCAGCATTCGCCTTGAGTGATTTTGGAAAATAACGAAATACTGTAATCAAGCTTGCCTAACCGGGAATCTGTCACAGGTTCTTCTGAATGGGAAACCAATTTTTGTGCATGCGCCACATAGCTGAATTCCAAGACAATGGAACATGTATTTTTACCTAACTGAGTTGTTTATGACTTGAACGTTCATTTGCTGCCTGTTTTCGTATATTCTCAGAGTCTTCATACGATCAAATATGCTGTGGCACGTTTATGAACACTCAATTTTATTATTTGTTATAGTTTACACTTCCACGCCGTTAATTTGTACATTTCTTGCCAGTTTGAACTATAAATACCGTACTAGTCTCCCGTTCAGTTTCAGCCACCTCTGTGTATTGCAAAGGGTTACAAGTGCATCGTAGCATCTATTTTTAAGTGGCGTAAAGCACATCAGCGGAACCGATACAAACAAAAAGTTGCTACGTCTCAAAATTAGTAATTGACAGCCATGTGGCTACAGCCACAATCATTAACTGTGGTCGAGTTATTTGCTGTTACCAATATAGTATCTACAGTAGCATACACATCATTTTTACATAGCTATCAGTTTTTTGAGCAGATATTCTAATCGCATTTTTAACACGGCCGGATTTCTCGCGTTACTGTAGGCTTACGAAAAAATGTGGCCCCAATCTTACTTGGTATTTTCCTTCGCTTATTCTTCATTTACTGTCTTACCGTCAGTAAACTACTAGACAAGGTGCATTTCCCCTCATATAAAGAACCCCATTAATACATTAAAGAATATGGAACGAGTATGGTAAGTGTCTGCTTGGCCCTCATGCACGTATCGCGTGCAGTGTCAATAAAATATTTAATCGTAAATTACGAAATAACATATCTTAATTATTATTAAACATTCGATGAAACTCAAAGTGTACCAACATTCTAGCATAGAACAGCGAAAATATACTAAATATGTCATATTTTCTTAAGAAACTAGTTTTTCTCCCCTAAGAAATATAGCCCTGGCGTGTATGGATAAAACGGAAGACTTAAGGTGACATTACATCGATAACAAGTTGTTAACTCCCCGCACCTACCGGTCTGTTCTCTTGAGTTTATAGCAAAAATTTCATTAACTTTATTACAGAGGAAAGCCATGAAAATAATATTGTGTATGATATTTATTTTATTTCTGTTTTACCCTACATGGTACGCAACCCCGTTAATATCCCCCTTCTATGCCTGGTCCTTGTTAGACTTATGATATCTCCAACCCTGACTTTGACGAGTTATTATTTATTGAAAATTTGTTCCATGAAACAATTGTCGTATATGTCATAGCGATACTGTGCTACAGCTGGATTTAAAAAAAAAATGGAACGAGAAACCCAAAGAAGTAAGTTATTCCGTAAAGATTAAAATTATAATTTATCCCACAAAATAAATTATGCGTAATGAATCTGACTAAATATTAGACCAATTATATTTTCAAAATTCCGACAGAAAGTAATTCTTCAAAGAAAACAACACAGCAGCTGCTGTAGAACTGGTAACACGGTTTTAAATAAATTAATGGTATCTCTACTTTGAAGGTGTCCTTTGTGGTATTAAAAAACGGGGAAAAACCTTGACTAGGCAGCATATCGTTTGTCTCTTGGGAATTTACATAATTAAAGTAACCTTTGAAAAATAGTAATTAAATTTCCCGTCAGGTATGGTTAAACCACTGCTATAGTAGTGTAAGACTACCTACTTAGGTTGTCGTGGAATTTCGCTTCTCAAAAGAACAATTCGTAATTTTTTCATCTGCTGGCAGAGAACATTATTACGCGTTCCTTTTCAGTGACCACTTTTATTATGCAAAGAGTTTATTCCCCAGATGGGAAAATGAACATTTCAGAGTATTCATTCCCTTTTCCGTTTCGTCTTTGCTGCGTGGTTACAAAGTCATGAGATATTCTAAATTTTGCTTTTGTTACATTTTTTTTTCATAATTAAATCTATGACTTTCACAATTTAATCTAAGGAATACGAAACGACTGCTAGCTTAAGGGAAACCATTAACGCAGCTCAACAAATAGGTACTAGTCTTAATACGTTTCCCTCTCGTAGTTTTCACATGATAAAATTGTCCTCACAAAATATTTTGTTAGAATAGACCCTGCGAATAGGGGAATTAAAAGTTCTTGCGTAGCCGACGGACTATTTATCACAGAAATATGCTCTGTATTTACGTACACTTTAATTCTGAAAACATATTTCTTTGTGCCTCAGAATATTGCACAGTCTAGAATGAAATTGCGTATTTTATTTAAGTAAATTGCCAGTTTTATAATAGGAGAACATACAGAACAGAACAACGTATGGTGACCCCTTGCGTGTGGCGACAGTGGCACTGTGAAAGTTTAAACTATATACCTGTTATACAAGATACAGCGTTGTGTTCATAAACGTGCCACAGCATATTTGATCGCAAGGGCAACTCCGAGAATACATGAAAACAGGCAGCAAATGAACGGTCAAATCATGGACAACTCGGTTAAGTAAAAAATAGTTATTCCATTGTCTTGGTATTCAGCCATGTGGCGCACGTACAAAAAAAATTGGTCTACCATTCGGGAGGACCTGGGACATATTTCTGGTTTTGGCAATCTCAATTACTGTTTTCAATTATTTTCTAAAATAACTCAATACATATGCTGGGTTGGTTCCTCTACAGACTGTGACCATTTTGTACCTTACTTTCAAATATCTAAGACTTTTTTCCTTGTCTTATGATCTCACTGCCGATAGTCCGTTTCATGTAAGAATTCCACTTCTTGACAGCTGTGTGCTAATATTCCTTTTTACAAAAGTTGCCATGGAATAAGTAATGTTCTCCTCAGTTACAAGTGATTTCTGCACAAACACAGTCAGCTGACTAACAAAATGCACAATACTTATAATGTTATAGCTTACATTTGAAAAAAATCTATTCCAACTGTAGTATTCATATAGGAATCTCATGCGGGATACGTTTTGGTAAGCTATAATTATAGTTAACATTTTTAAAATTTACTGAAATGTAATTTCGTATCAATAATTATTCCCCATTTGAGTACAGTGTGTTAGGTGAATTATTGTAGGTTGTGGTTTTGCAATTATTAGGTGTGCAAATGTACGCCTCAAAAATTATCCCTAGCCTTGTGTAATGCATTTGTAGCACATTGAACTAATCATGGTGAATATGCTAGAGACCTGAAAAATTCGCGTTTTCTCTTGGGTACAAGATAGATTCCAAACATCTGTAAGTTCGTGCCACTTTCGCAGTTGGGTCTTGACTTATTTTACAACTCATTGAATGCGCTGAGACAATAATAAAATAGCAACTAAATACAGATCTAGTCATGTTGGTATCACTGTGACAGTGAGCAGCCAGTGGACATCTTGAGTGCACATATTCTCGGAGGCTAACCTACAGGTCTTGTGAACCCACGAATTTTTCCAGTCTCTATGAATATCCAATGTATTTATAAAATATTGTGCGCAATTTTTAGCTGCCGCGTGTAAAACGTCAGTACTTCTACGTGTTTACGTTTGTATCCACATACCATGTTCAAAAATTTAAGAAAATTGTTTATCGAATTTTCTAATGTGTATTTTGTGGTTTTTCAAGTTGTCGTTGATGAAACTATTTGTGGTTGACGCATTTTACTGCCAATGTTTTTACTGAACAGAATTTTTTTGGATTTTATAAACAAGAACATGGAAAATTTCTTTACTATCATGTTTTTTTCATAAGGCTAGATGCTCATGTATTTATGTCTGCAACACATGGACAGTATACCACAAACTTAATTTTGGTCATGGTTTACAAACACAATATCTAAGTAAAAAATTAAAAGGAGGAAATAAACGCTATTTTAAGAAGAAATTTAGCCACTTTTTAAAGGCGTTATTTACAAACATTTATTTAATAATAAGTTGATATTGTTGAAGGAAGCAGTTAATAAGAGGTACAGATTAGGAAATAAACTGTACTCTTTCCTACCATATCGTTTTTAAATACTGTGAATTTACCTCTTGTGCGATATATTTAGTCTCGGTAATTTGCCGCACCAAGACAGCGCGGCCAGAAATTTTTATTTTGATAGTTACAAAATATTCGTTGACATTGTAATGGTTCACTTGGTTGTACAGCAACGTCTTCAGAACTTCGCGAATTATGGTATAAATGTTATATTTAGGTCATTAACAGTAACTGGAGACTAGGTTGAGTTACTGTATATTGCCTAGCGCCCCGGCCAGTGGGTGGTGTAGACCGTATTGTGAGCTGATTAGAATGAATGTGGCGGGACTGTTAAATTGCGAGAGGATTGAGTATCTTACCACCAGACTGCTACATTCCAGAGACGGAATACCTACACAGTAATGTGCATATAGTGTTAGTAGGCAGAGCAACATGACAGAAAATAGGACGTAGTGGCAACACTGCAAAGACGGATACACACATCTACTCTAAATATAGATAGAAACATGTTTAGCATAAGGAGCCTAAAAATACTAAATACAGACAGGAGTCATCTACATTATGACCTCGTGGTGTTTATATAATAAAACCTGTATTTTGAATCAGTTAATTACTTTATGAAGTCGAACACCAAATATCAATTTTTGTTTCTTTTTTGACAATGGATATGAAAGCATTTCGAGCCATCAGCTGTATTTTTATAATACGAACACTTTTTTCAGTTTTTCTAATGGAATGGTGTTTGTAAAATGGTGTTCAAGGGACGTGATGACAATGGTGCACGCATGTTGCGCTCAAATCATTGCCTGTTGGTGCTAGAGTAAGCTATGAGCTAACACAAAACTAACCCAGTTTTATTTTATTTCAAGTTAAATATCCAATTCACACACGTATTAAAGTTGGAAAGTATCTCAAATATCTTAACAACACTATAAGAGTTTCAGTGAAGTAAAGCTTTCATGATTCCGTCTTTTTTTTTTTTTTTTTTTTTGCAGAAATGTATTGTTACAAATATTCGTACTGTACGTTGCACAAATGGTAGACATTACGACCAATTGTTTACATAAAAACTTCTAATAGCTATAGGTTTCTGAAATTTCTTGTCAAATTCAGATTTTTAAGGCTGCATTGAGGTCTTACCAATAGTAAAAACAGTATCATGATCACTAAAGAGATAAATCAAGCTTTAAAAATTCTACCATTGTGTATTTAACGACAACACACTGAGATCAATAAGGAAAATTACACCAAATTCGTAGCTCTTTGGATGTCAGTTATTTTATTAATTATACTAATTATTTGTAGCAGTTGTGAGTTCCTGGAATAATAAATATTTATTTTTATATATAAATATTGACGACCATATTAAATCAATACGATATACTGTGGGTAGAGATCCACTAAGAGCTACTAAATAAGTAAAGCAACCAGAATTTTTATTAAATAACTTATTTGCCGAAAAAAAATTATAAATTTAAAAGAAGATCCCAGTTGTAGTTATGTTTTAGAAGTATATTTAAAATATCCTAAAAAAATCCTTTTAGCATCTTATTTGTAAAAATGTTTGTTTGTCCATCTTCTGTTCGTTCTCATACCATTCACACGATAGCGATGAAAGTTTGATGTATTGTTGCGCCGGCATCCGCAAATATTTACGCTATTAAATATTTGAAGAGGGAGGAGATAAAACAAGGTAAAGAGACAGAACGTGGTACCCAAAAATTTTGTAAAAAAAAAAAAAAAAACGTTGGTGTATTAATGTGCGTGCTTTGCGATTTCTGACAAAAATAAACCAATGAGGGCGGGGGGGACGTGCAAACCGGGATACAAAAAACTGTCAGTTAAGAAAGAACTTAGGTGAGCTGTTGTGCGTATCTTCGCAAAGGTATTTACCAAAATAAAAAAATATGTACTTGGGGGGAAGTCGAAAAAGAAATACGAGATACAGGGGTAGATCTGAGTACCTAAAATTTCAATTAAACGATTTTATTTTCAAAATGATTCTAAAACAAACGATTATTAACGGCGCTTAATATCATCGAAGGTGTCAAGTTTCTTGTACCTTTCACGCCAACCTCTAAGTTTACGAAAATCTGTAAACCGTGTCGTAAGGTGGTTGCTGAAATCTGCAACCTACCCTTACCTGAAGAGATCCAAGAAGATCGAAACACGAGTACGTCATTCTTATCCTTGGACGGGCCTTACGGTTTAGGATACGGATTGGGATTTCCAATTGCTATATTCCCACCGTAGCGGGTGGTGTATCGTGCGGAGCACACACGTCCTAAAGACGCACTCTACAGATTTTCGTAAACTTAGAGGTTGGCGTGAAAGGTACAAGAAACTTGACACCTTCGATTACATACCGCCAAGAAACACAGTTTAGCTTAATATCATTTTGCAGCATTCAGCATTCCTTAAATTTATTTCGTTTCAAGAGTATTATCGCATTTAATTGAAAAACCCGCGACAAACTCGCGGGTAGGAGCTAGTACAGAATTACATTTATTGCAGTTAAAACCTAATAGCTCAATAAAATTTTGTAAAAATAAAGAAAAACTTGCTATCGAGAAGTATAAAAAGCTTTTAGTACAAAATATTTTTAAAAAATCAGTTATTCGTGTGGGAAACAGGTTTTCTTAAATCAACTGCCTTAATAAGTAGTACAGACGGACACTAGTAAGTTAATTTGTCTTCCGAGAATTTCGAGAAGATGGTTTGTAAGAAGTATGTACTTAACTTTAGTATTACTACCTGCCAAAACTATTCAGAAAAACGCAACACCTTATATTCACAATATTCCTTGTGATTGTGAACTGGTGTATCCATCATCAGTTCAATTTTCCTTTGTCTCATCAAGAAATTGGTTTATGGTAATGGCATTTGGCTTGCATGTTAGGTTTCTTCGCTGGTTCAGGGAAGACAAACGCGTTGTGTTTTTCTTCTATGCACTTCGCAGGTCTGTGCAGCTACAAAGTATGCATACTTGGCGGAGGAATTTAATAAACAGCAATTAAGCGAGCCGTACTTCTTCTCCGCGTCAGCTCACTTGAAGGTGTTGTAAATAAGAAGGAACGCGCTTGAATGCAACTGAGATGAAACTACAATTGTTGCGCACAAAGTTTGTCTCACAAACCGTGCACCCTACGCGTCTCTGCGGCCTCCCCTTCTTGTCAAGTTTCTCACAAGAAATTAAATAACGTCAAGTCCGCTAACTGCTTTCCCCGAAACGAAGCTGTACGTGCCACGGCTTACGGAACAACAAAATGTTCAACAGGAGCTGAAACTTTCGGGAGAGTTTGATGAAAATTGTTCGCAGAGTTATTTCCAAGCGACGAGATGTAGGAAAGAGAATTTCGCCGCTCCTGCTTAACGTTTGGTTGATCAGTTTATGTGGTATGACGCGCATAATCGTTTCGTTGACAACTTTTTTTTTAACTTCCAGAAAAGTTCTGGCACTGTTGTTTTCTAGAGGGAATTCGTATTAATTACTACTGTGAAAAATAAATGTTAATTGCCAAAAATCCAATGCTTGTAGTTAACTATTGAGTTGTTCAGAAAACTTTTCCCTTAACATAAAACCTAAACAAAACTGATTTAGCAATTAAAGTTACTTGTAAACGCTGTGAAGATTTAGAAAGGCACCGACCGCTACTTGTAATTTCCTTTAGAACGTTGTTCATGTTATTGAAGCAATTGCATATCTGTTACCGAGCGAGATGGTGCAACGGTAACATTCAAAACTCGCAAACACAAAGTAATAACATATAGGTGTTCGCTGCAACGTAGAGCGAAGAACGGGTGCAGCTTTCAAGTAGGTCTATCGTAAAAAAGTTCAGTAATTTGTAATAATATTTCTAGTATAGAACTATGCTAATATATATTTATTTAGGGCTATCTTAATTTTTAACTTTTTGTGTCGAAACGAAACTAAACAAAATCAAAACTAAATGCGCTTTTAACACACATTTGCTAATCAAAATTGATAAATGTTTATGTAATATTCCAATATTGAAATTGTTTCGCTATAAATGCTCTAAATTTTCAAATTGTATCGTGAAAAAACCTGCAGGTTTATAGAAGTCAAACCAACACTTTCAGCTAACAATATACAAGTAACGTCTAAATTCTTGATGTTAAAGAAACTTAATTTGATATACCGCGTTTTACAAATAGTAAACATACAGTGTGTACTAACATTGCCTGTATAACAGGATATCAAGTTTACATGCCATAGAGTAGCAAAATACGAGCATGTTAAGGACAGGATTTTTCGAAACATTATTGACTTCGCAATTATTAGCATTATTACTTCCTGAATTCTTAAAAGCCTATTTATCCCCTGACAAGTTCACGTAGAATTACAGTCAAATGCCAAACATCATTGTTACGTAAAATGTTGTGAAGAAACTGGGGGATTCATACTCCTTCCACTCGTAGAAGTGCCGTTAGAGAGAACTATAAATCTGAAGATACCGGTGTTCACAGCACATGTTTCGAGCACAAAGTTGCACTGCAGTAACCATTTTAAATTAATTTTATCACTATTGTGGCCAACCACGATTTCACGTTTGTATATTTAATTATCATGACTAAATGTTTGTTAGTAGTTCGTTGTACATCCAATTCTCATAATTTACTATTGCCATAACTCCGTCGACCACAATTGTGTCAATATTGTGTCAATCAGCTAATGTCGACGTATTTGTTGGAAGAGCGTCCAGGCGTCTGCAAACACGACAAATATTTGCGGCCAGCTTGTTACCGAGTCAACTACGCACACGTGTTTATTTATGCACCTTCCCTTGCGGGCTCATGAAATTGGAAATACGAGATGCACTGGGTAGATGTGCAAGTACTTCCTGATGAGCAGATTTGATAAGTGACATAACGTACACTACTACAAAGTTGTGATGTAAATTACCCGATATGATACACTTAATCCACGCTCCTTTGCGAAACTACACTTGTGGTTTTGTTTCACAATCGTTACGTTTACTTTCGCAGTTTCATTATTCATTTAGAAACAGCTGTTTAGATTATTAATGGAAACACACTTGTATTAAATTTTATAATGACTGGTTTAATTAGTTGCTCGCTGCACTCGAAGACTATTTACGACATTCAATTTTTTGAACTTTTTAAGTCATTTAATTTTAATACTGAAAAAATTTACCTTGAAAATACATAATAACCTGCAGAGGAACTCCCTATTTTACTACGGTGTTTGTACTTTCCGTAATATATGAGAAAGATTGTTCTTTCCCTTCAAATGTCATTAAAAAGAAACTATATCCAAACATTTCCGAGAAAAAAAATACACGTCTGGAAATCAAATATGAACTTCAAACAGCATTCATACCTAAATCGACAATTTAAAGTATGGTTACGAGGGTAAAATCAGTCACAGAAATATTACAAACCCACACCTGTGAATATCTGATGCCCTGCGAATGTGGCTATATGTTCTACACGTAGGCAGATCTCTCTCAACCCGAATCAAAGCACACAAAAACAAATGCAAGAAACTCTTGCATACAGACTGGCGCTGAACATGCATGAGAAGATACCCACAAAATTGTTTGGGGGGACTCAACTACACTCACACTGGAAACAGATAAAATTAAAATAAAAATAAAAAAATCAGCCTTTAATAATAGCAATAACAATATTTTAGTCAGCGGAGATCGACTTAAAATATATGTCGATCCCTAAGAGAGAAATATCTTTACAGCTAAAAGACCAATTTCAACCAATCCGAGATAGTATAAGCTGCACGGCCAATCAGAAGACAGCTCATATGCCATTAGCTGAGCAAGATAAGTGTATACATATAATTTTATTTATTTATTTATACCCATAGTTGCTCAACAGAGAGCTACGAATGGATATGAACATATGCGACACAACAAAGACAACATGTGGCATGCTTGCTTCGATGATAAAAGAGATGCGACGTTTCGGGAACTGAGATCTGTTCACGTCTTCAGGCACATGTACAGCACGCGCCATGTAAGTTGGCGGGTAACGAGCTGGAATGTGTTGCATATAATATTACTACCGATTTAAATTCGAATTGCTATTTTACATAGGTTGATTTAATTCCGGTATGTATGGGATACTAGGTGTTTTTGCAGCGGCCTGCTGCTTGAATTCCTTGAATGTGCCCTTCACTCAGTAGCTGCCACTCGCCATCTAAGCTGGCACGCAGTGTACTGACTGAGGAACTCCTGCAGACTGACTGTCAGTTCCCGAAACGTCGTATTTGTTGTCGTCTTAAGAAGCCTTCTATTTTCTCGTCTGTTTTTGTCTGTGTTGTGTCTTGACTGTGTTCACATCCAATAGTATAGTGTCTCTCATTATTTGTGTTGTCGTTCATCAGTTTGGTGACATTTTCGCACACCCCATTTTTGTCGGTTTTTATTTTTTCGTCTGCATTTTGTTGTTTTTGAGTCGCCTTTCCTCAGTCGACTATGTTCCACGTGGAAGTTACTTTTATGTTGTTTTGAATCGGTTTTTGTCCTCGCGTCGTTTTCTGGAATTTGACTACATTCCTGTCTGGAATTATCTGTATGTTTCAAGTATGTTGACTACAGTTTACTGGCGTATCTTCGTTCGTTTTCTGTTTTTGTTTTATTGTGTGTTTTTCTGCAATACGACAACATTTTCCCGCAATGGCGTGTGTCCAATAAAACTGTTCTGTAACTGTCTCGTTGACATCCTGACTATACTTCCCAACTACACACTATGTTTTCATGATGTCGTCAAGTCACATCTTGTTACGTGATGTTATGCAATGTAACACCTTATTCTCGAATCTCATTCTATACATGAAATGTTATATTTCGACAAGAAGCTTACTTTACTCTATAAACATAAGTTCTGAGAAAGCTTTAAATATATGGTAATTTATTGAGTTTACTTTGGGAGGTTACATAATAGCCTAATTTCGTCAAACCAAGCTTAACTTTAAAGTACTTACTTTTGTTACACCTGAATAACTTAGTGTTACGATCTGTTAGCCTGCATATAAATACTGTTATGAAACACTTGTCATCCATTTATGCTTTTAACGACATTAAATGCCGAAAAATATTTAATGTAAACTTAAATTCTTATAAGCCATATGAACGATCAGCGAAGTTCTGTGAATTTTAGTAGATTACGTCGAAAACCACAGCATTAAACAAGTTTCTTACATATAATAACTTAACGCTTCCTCATAAATCACCAATTTTTTTATATAGCAGATCAGCGTAGGTGATCAGGCAAACATATATTTAAAAAACAATTTTCAGGAATCAGCATGAGCGCCTGCTATATGGAAGTCTAAATTATGAGATGGGATTCGCTTAACTATTTCAATTAAAAGTACAAGAAGAACGCAACTGACCTGATCAATCAATCTAATTACTTTTAATTTCGAAGGCAAATTCATGTCATAAATTAGTGACAACATTCAAAGTGCAAAACACTAATCCTGAAGCTTGACACACGGAGTTAAAAGGAAAGGCTAGGGATGCAAACTGTTGCTGAAATAATAACTTTCAGGATGCATCGAAAAAACTGACTTTCGTTGGTTTCCAATAAGTTCAAAAAAGTTTCATTAGACCGCACATTAAAAATATAAAAAATTGGTTCTTCATTTATTAGGCTATAGTCACTTTCTTAAGTAGCAGATCAAATTGCAACCTGAAATTGTAGTAGAGTCGTGATAAAATAAACATCATTAGTAAGCTACGTGATTATATAAAACCTGAATTTTGAAAAGGAATGCTATGTGTCATTGCTTGTGTGTAGCTGTGTTCAAGGTCAACAAGCTTCATTTGAAGCACAGAAGTGTATGCAATGAGGTTGATTTTATATTAAGCTGTCCAATCAGGAAGGTTTTTAACATCTGAGATTCATCTGATAATACCTCAATTTCTGTTGTTGAAGGCTATACAAAAAATAATAAAATTTCTTAACAGCTTGCAAAAAAGTCTGTTAAATTTTTCACGATACGAATTTTATCTTCCCGCGCCGCTTTAGAAATTCTTGAATTGGGATTATACGCTGATAATAAATTACAGGCTACAACTGGGAACTGGTTAAAGCAGCATGGAAATATTTCATCCTTGACGCGATTCATAACTTACCCAGATTTAATGTAATGGTTGATACGAGTGTAAACCCTTTACAGGTTATTCGTCACTCTACCGATGAACTTTTTAACTTTTGGCTTGAAGCGATCTCTACGGCAGGCCACGACGTTGTCGGCCAATGCCGAGCAAACAAATAACAGATTGCAATCTACTGCTGTTCAGAAAATAACGGAAATTTTGCATGTCCCTACTCACTGATTACCGGTTTCCTAAGAAGTGCGTCTCCTAGACGTGGAGTAAAATTCGTTGAATTCTAATTAATGAAGAAGCCAATACATATTTTACACGCATTTATTATAAATACTAAACAAAGTTATGTGTGTGATATCGTTTAGCAAATAGCCAGTAACTTCAGTGTAAATTATTTAATTTCAGTAAAACCATTGGTTATAGTTGTGTGCACGGTGTCGTAACATGAAGGGGTGAAGTCGTAAATTCAGCAGTCCAGAAACGCAGGAACGCTTATGTAATTGTGCGGAGAGACATTGTGACTAAAAATTATAAAATTTAAGTGTGAAATATCTGTATAATATACGTTTTCAAACGTTGTGAAACATATTTTATATAAAATTGGTAAAATTTAAACTATAAATCTTATCAAGTAGTACCGGAACGCCCGTTCCAGCGCTTTCCGATTCCACTACACCCCTGGTAACATGCAATTTTTACTTTGACATTCCTTCACATGAATACCTTGTTAGCTAAAAATCATCATAAGATAATTCTATAACCACTAGTAACGTATACCAAACCGACATTATTTCTTACCAATATAAAATTACAAATGTTTCAGACTGGAACGTCCGTAATAAGGACTGTGAGCTAGGGAGAAGCTATCGGCCTGCTTGCAGACTTACGAGCAATGTCCTGGCCCTCAGCTGCGTGCGTACTGGGGAATGGACGACACAGCAGACAATGGGGGGTTGGTCATCACTGTGGCGAGAGTGGGTTTGGCCAGGGGAGGTGTGTAGATGCTGATGTAGGGGCAATTTGCATTCCAGCCGCTGTGTGAGCGTGGCTACCGAAGGCCATAAACAAGGGGACGGCGGACAGGCAGCTCATCGATATTCTTCCCTGCGAGCGACCCCTTAACGTCCCTGCGCTTCCCTCCAGCGAACCACCCTCACTCCAGCAGGTGGCACTGTACACCACAACTACGTTTTACAGCGAGCTCTGTTTGCCAAATCCGAGATTCTCTCAGGTTATATTCAGCCTCAACGTCATTAAAACCAATTTTGCTACAAGCATCCACTGTTTTATAACTCCGAATTCAATTATATTTGATTTGCTGCCAGTACTTCAGATTTATTCTTAGTCACAAGAAGAACGAAAATCCAACTCTTGAACACAGATCAAAAATCATAGTTTAAAAAACAATGTACTGGATAACTAATTCATAGCTTAAGTGTCTGTCGAATTGAAAGGCAAATTTAAATTTAAGATGACTAATTAGTATGCATGTAATCCGTGACACTGAATTATACGTTCAATAAAACATTCATCTGTTATACATTTACATACATGCAAGAGTTTTTTAGTCATAGGTTTTTAAATTACTTTTTTTTATCTAAAACTGTAACTATTTATTTTTAAATGTTTCCCAATATTTAAACATGTTAAATGCGTGTAAAGTGAAACGAATTTTTCGCTGAACATTAATACATCTGCAATGGCGTTATTATTTTGTTTCGAGAAAGATAGTAAGGTGCTTGAAACAGGTTAATTATTAAGGGTTTTTTTTTCGGTAAACCTGCTGTGGTAGAAAGAATAACTTAAGAAATGTCGTTTCATACATACGCTGTTTTTGTGTGTGACGTAAAATATAATCAAGGCCTAAATATATCAATGTTTGGAAGTTATTTTTAATGAATTTTATGTACACGATTATTGGAGTGCAAACAGAGCGCACATATATGGTCAGTCTTCTAAAAGGCGCTGATAAACTCCAGCAGGTAATTTCTTAGATAAATTCTAGACAAAAATACAAGAACAACGTTTTCCTAAGCTCATTATTAAAGAAGTTTCGCACCTCCAAAAGTTGGATTTTGAAACGATGTAGGTTCAGTATTTAGAAAACCACTTGGTATTATAAGGAAATGATTCACGAATAGTGATTTTTCCTCATTTATAACATCCAACTCGAGAAACGTGGTTATATCAAGTAGATAGGAAATGGGGATTCTCTGTCAGTAGGCTTTAGGCTGAGGACGAGGACCTGACGGCAGCCATCTTGGATTCCACCATTTTGTTTTGGCGGCCATCTTATATCGGCAATTTTTTCCCTTTTTCCCTAAAATTTCCCTTTTTCCCTAAAATTTCCCTTTTTTCCCTAAAAATTTCCCTTTTTTTCCTTAAAAATTTCCCTTTTTTCCCTCAAAATGTTATTGTCATCCCAAAAAAAACCATGTCGGAAACCCTGATCCACAATGCGGAGCAAGAAATCCACAATGCGGAGGAAAGCGGAGCAGAGATGTGGATTTGATCTCCGCATTGTGGATTATTTTGGGGTTTATTTGGGTATTTATTGTCCAGTTATGCATTAATTTTGTCTCTTTTTGGTAAAATTGCTTCTAGCTGTGGATCACCTCTTGGTTGACGTCACGGTGGCTATCTTATAGACTCGTTTCCATATTGGTGAATTGGCTATGGCCTATCTATTGGAAATTTATTGTAATCTGGACAAGTCGTTCATGCTGTGTATTTGCTACTTCATTTACTACAAACTTTGAGAATTAGCCATAGCCTTTGAATGGCATTGTAATTTTAGTGAATCGACCATGGCCTATATATTTGATAATGGCACCATGATAGTGAATCGATAAAGACCTATGAATTGCATTATTTTAACCGATGCAATCTTAGGGAATTAGCCATAGGTTAAAACTTGTAAGCCATCACAAATCGCATTTTTTTTAATCGGCCATGACCAGTATTTTTTATAATTACTCTCACTGCTATCTTATGCATATAGTAATGAGCTTTATAATGCAAAACGTCATTCACTACCATCTTAGGAATCTTGGATGATGTCATGATAGCTATCTGAGAAGGAATTAAATGTCACAATCTTGGCGAATCGGCCATGACCTATCTGCAGTTGGCATTAACTGCTTCTCATCTGTAGAATAGCTTTAATTTTTGTGATCTTGACGAATCGTCCATGGTCTGTGTTTATTTATTCACCTTCTACCAACTTTTTAAATCGACCGTGACCTGTGGATGGCATTGTTAATTTGGTGAATCGGCCATGTCCGATATATTTGATAAGGCACCATGTTGATGAATCAGCTAAGACCTATCTACTGTATTATTTTATCCGATACCATCTTAGGAAATTAGCCATAGCCTTTAATTTGTATGACATCACACATCGCATTTTTTTTTTGTTTTTTTTTTGTGAATCAACCCGTTATCAGCATTTTTTAAATTTACACTCACTGCTATTTTAAGCATTTAGTAATGAGCTAAATCATGGAAAACACCGCTCACTAGCATCTTAGGGATCGCGGTCGATGTCATGATGGCAATCTACATATCTTGGTGAATCGGCCATGGCCTATCTGTCGGTTAGCATTTCCCACTTCTCTCTTAAGGATTAAACCTCAGTCTATGTATAGCCAACTTGGTGATTTAGTCAAAGTCTGTGGGGTGATGTAAATCAGTGCCTCATTGGCAAATTATTCGTGGTTTTACTGTAGATGACATCACCTTCTTGGGGAATCGGATGCCACCACACATCGCCATTTTCAAGAATTAGTCATGCCCTGTGTAATATATGTTACCATAGGTACTATCTCGAGCTACTGGTAATAACCTATGGCGTGTAAGAATATATCATCCATTACATCTTGTGTAACCTTCTGAGGTCTTGGACGACGCCATAGCAACTATTTGATAAAGTGTTACCTACCCATCACATTGTAGGTGATTCGGTCGTTCCATATGTTTGTACGACATAACCATATATTCCTTCGAAAAATAAATCTCGGTCTATATCTTGGTGAAAACCATAAGCACTACATTGGCGAATAAGACGTAGTGTATCCGTGGGATGATGTCATCCAACACCACCAAGATGAATCAGATAAAGTCTGAATTTTCGATGGCACCACCTGGCACTATTTGTGTAATCAGTTATTACCTATATCTTGGATAACATCAAACATCTTCATATTAGAAAATCGGCGTGACTTTTTAAGCGACCACAGAGAGTTTGACAGGATTCGTCATCACTGTATTCAGTTATTCATTTAGTATTCATTAATTGAATATTCAAACTTGTATAGCTTGGTATAAGGGCAAAAAAAAATATTTATCAAAATGTTTGACGTGGTAAGCATGAAAATCGAAATATATATGCAGAACATTATGTACCCCTGACGTAAGGATCAAAATTCAGTGAACATGATATTTTTTATCACTATACATTACTCAAGTTATATTGATTGATTTATTAGGAAAATATGCTGGAGTGCAATGGTTATGGGAGGGGAGTGAGGGAGGTATTATTTTAAGTGTTTCATCGTAGGAAGCTTAGTTTTATGGATCTATTCAAACATAAAATGATAATTAACAAAACACTACCTACCTTATAGAACCGAACTTAAAAATTATATTTTTTGTTGTGTTTCATATATATGCATGTAAAACAATAATTGTTTTAACACATACAGCCTGCCATGAGAAACGTCAATATTTTCAGCTAATCGTTACACATTTCAACTCAGTGCTGTTGTAATTTGTGTTTTCAACAACACTATAACCTAAAAATTGTATAATTCAATATCGCGGTAAGTAGCCTACACTCTTCTACTCCAAAACAGATCCTAGGTGTTTCCTATAGGTCTGGTCGACTTTCTTCGCCTTTTCTAGAGTTTACATTTCGAGAGCTGTAAAGCTCTTCATGATCTTGTCAACTATATAATTAATAAATACATATAC
>PNEQ01098005.1:0-13097 GCA_003012365.1 Medauroidea extradentata
AGAAGAGGCTACAGGGGTATTCTTTTAATGGTATGCTATAAGGGTATGCTAAAAGGATGGGAGAGGCTTCAGGTGTTGTGCTTTAAGGTATAGGGAGGGGGTAGGAGAGGCTACAGGGGTATGCCATAAGGACAGGAGAGGCTACAGGGGGTGGGATATTCAAGGGTATGCTATAAGGGTATGCAATAAGGATGGGAGAGGCTACAGGGGGTAGGATATTCAAGGGTATGCTATGAGGGTATGCCATAAGGGCAGGAGAGGCTACAGGGGGCAGGATATTCAAGGGTATGCTAAAAGGGTATGCCATAAGGGCAGGAGAGACTACAGGGGTAGGGAGGAGGTATACACTTCCCCTTCATGGCGCTTAGGCATAACTTGTACCAAAAGGATCCATTCCCCTCATTTCCCCTCACTTCCCCTCCCCTCCCCCCCTCCAGGGGCGGGGCTTAAGCTCTCGGCCAATCACAGGCCTCATGGCACTTAGGTGCTATTCGTACCAAAAGACCCCAACAACCAATCCCAGCCAAGACCACGCCCCCCTAATGACCCTCTAGGCCAATCAGAGCCCTAGCACCACCAAGGGGAGGGGTCGGCCATGTTATGCTTATGCAGGTTAGGCCGGTTTTGCTCCCAGTTGGGTCACGATGCCCACCCGGTCCCTACTGAGGTTATTATTTTTAAACAATTATACTTAGGCTAAGTAAATATCTAAAAAGAATTTTTACAATTTTTCGTAATTTGTCCTTGAAAGCTCTTAAAAAATAAAACGTCTTTTTAATATTAATCTCACTTATCTCCTAAACCAGTCGAATTATTGAAATTGTTTATGCTTTAAAATAAATCTTACGTAAATATAAAAAAGTAATTTCAGGATTTTTTCGAAATTCGTCCTTGAAAGCTGGTAAAAAAATAAAATGTGATTTCAAATAATCATCTGTACCGCTTATACCCGTTGAGATGTCGAGATGATTTTTGATAAGAATGAAGCTTACGTAAATATCTACAAATCAAATTCAGTGTTTTATGAAATTCGAAAATTAAGTAGTTGAAAAGCAGAAAAATGTTACAGTCTCCCGAAAAAAGAGAACGATCACGGAGAAATAATTCAGCAGTCGTCGTTTCTTTTTGCCAACCTACTGAAATATAAAACCTCTTTGTACTGTAGCCTGTACGTACGAAAGAATTATCATGGTCTGCCTTTAAGCATTCACTCAGGTATTGTATAAAGTTTGTGGTGTGGGACGGGTGCGGTTACGGGTTCGTATCCAGTGCAAGACTTTGCGATGGGAATTAATTACTATGACATCATACGAGCATATTGCGTGCGCTCCTTACACTGAGCTAAGACAATTTATAGTTCACTGTTATTGAGTACGCTAGCTGTTACATGCCTTCATCACATATTTTATCCAGAGTTACTGTTTACATTACATAATTTCACGCGGGCAACGCCGCAGCCGGCCGGCTGGTTACAGTATAAAACCTTAGGCCTATGGAAAATAACAGGCTTATTTCAAACTCGACAACTAAACTTACATAATAGTTTGCTAGAGTGAATAAATACAGGGACTTCTGAATGCAGTAAAGTCACGAAGCACTTGATTACTGTGTGTTATTCGTGATTGATGCAGACTTCCTTTCTTAGAACCTTGACAACCAGCGTGGTCACCTTGTAGTCTGGATATGCGAGTTGATGAAGCTCGGGGTACATCCCGCCCATCTCGCGAAGGACAGGGTAAAATGCCTGCTGTCAGGTCCTCTCTGCCTGCCTGATAGATCAGCTTGCTAATGGTCCAGGAGGAGGATGCAAGAAGGACGAGTAACTCCCTCCTCTGTTGCGAGCGCGAGGGACCGGTTACCGGAGATCTTCGTGAGCAATGCTGACGATAGCGCAGGTGAAGTTGTAATATGGCGCTCTCTGCTCCAGTGGCGGCTCGTGGGTTGTTGCCAGGTGGGGTTGCAGATAGTCGGAACTGTACACTCTTGATAAACGCGCCGTAGACCAACGACCATGAACTATTTTCCGGCTACTAGTTCTGTTGTGATCACTCAGTAGTAAGGGGCACCTGCACATCAGCGTGTCAGTGGCTGTAGAGTCAACCAGCGCACAACCCTGTAGAGATATTGGCAACTGCAGTCCTACCTAGCAACAACCCACGAGCCGCCACTGATCTGACCATACCTTGTGGGATGCACTCAGCGCTGCATGAGAACGCTTTAAAAAGTAATTCGTAAATTTACCACACTGATGTACAGTTGTGTACAATTATGTCTCATTTTCAGTCGCCATATTGAATAATTATATTTATAGTTTTTTTTTATCCTGACGGTAAAAACCTTTAAATCTGAGACTATTCCACAAATTCAATTTACGTTACGCTACAGAAAATGCACTACAATTTAGCTGCTAACGTATAGTTACGCCGCAGTTTGTCAGACAAATGTTATATATTCATAATTAGTCTGGCTGATTGCGACATAATTATACATCACCAGCACAATCACCATGGTACTGCAGCACAAAGTAAATACAATTTGCAATATAATCGTACATTTAAAATTTTTCTTCTCAGAATTATATAAAAAAAAAAATATCTAAATTCAATGTAGCGGTTGAAACAGAGCCTTAAAGGTGTTCATGTGGCAAAAAGGCATAATTTTATATTTGCACGACATAGTGTACATTTTATAGACGTTACATGTGAATACATTTTTCACTCGTAAAAATATTTTAGTTCTCACAGTTTTCCATAGCAGCATGCCAACGTCAGAATTTGCAAGTTACGGGAACATAGTAATAACAAAAACCAAGTGTCTTACTACAATGAGATGATTTACACTGAAATGAGATATTATGGGAAATATGCTAAAATATTTAAGAACACACCAGAGTAGTAATTTTTTAAAAATTTCCACAAATGACGTAAATTGGCATAATTTTCAGAATTTTTTAAAAAGCACAAATAATCTCATTGCGTGTTTTTAAATATTTATCATTGTGCCCATAACATATAATTTCAGTGTAAATTATTTCAATCGAGTAAGACAATTGGTTTATGTTAATACCATGTTCCCATAACTTGCAAATTTTGACTTTGTCATGTCGCTATGGGAAAACTACGAGTGTTAAAAAAATTTACAAGTGGAAAATTTAACTTAGTCACAAGTAACGTCTATAACGCGATCACTATTCCATGCAAACATAAAATTATATATTTTTTTTTTTGCCACGAGAACGCCCTTAAGTAAGTAGTCATGGTTAAATTAGTTCCTATTCATAAATGAAAACCGTTAATTGCATACTTATGCTACCTGGTCGAATTTTCAACATTTACTCTCTTTACAAGCTGATGTACGGTAAGGACCTGTTTCACAATGTCTGATTTTGTTCCGATTATAAATTGATCAAATTTTAAGTGCTAGTTAGCAGTGCATTGTGTTTCTCGAATAATGGTTCACTTAATATTCCTGTTTAACTAGTGGTAACCAATGGTTAAGTTAAACAAAAGAATAAGTTTTTTCAAGATTTCTTAATTAATATTTGGCTTCAACCATGAGAGTTTTAAAAAAATGATTTAACGCCCAATCACAACGTGGAACGTCACTGCATGGTTACCAAATTTACATTAACCAGTACTTAGCTAATCATAACATTCTTAAATGGGAGAAGTGGTATCAGAAACGCTATTGTTTTAACCAGTAATTAAAAGTTCTTTTTTAATGTTTATCGTACGGGCGTATGTCCAGTATTTAAAACAGACTTTGTGAAACGGCACTATGTGTACCATACCGTGTGTGGGTTAGAAAACTTCCAACGCTGTTTAGAAAGTTTTCTTTTTACAGTGGCGTTGTTCAATACCAGCGACGGCCAGTGAGATGTTGCAAGGTAGGATTGCAGACTATCAGACCTGTACACTCCTCATGCACGCGCTGTAGACCGGTGACAAAGGACACCTAAATTGCTCGATGCAATTTTCACACCTGCTTCTTTCGATCCCCTACGTGCACATCTGCAGCCCTGATTCATGGTCAGCGACTAGATGTTTGAACATATAACATGACTTGGAGCTCTGGCACAAATCACATAGCCTACGTGTGGTCCAGCTGTAGTCTTAGTCTGTTTGGAACAGTCAATTAAGATACATCTCTGTACAAAGACCAGAGGCCAATATCCATGGAGCAGAGCTGCGGTGCGTATTTACGTAGCCTCGCTAGTTAAATTTTTATTTTTTATTATTATTACTGGTCAATGGCTACATAGCCTTCCGGCCAAGAGTTCAGCTATGATATCAGATTACAGGTAACAATGTGACATATTTGCCTTCCTAGATAGAATGCGTCTGTGTCTGTGAGGCAGAAGCGGTAAGGTGGCTGTTGGCCGACGTATGTAATCATTATCGCTTCTCCGCGCAAGCCACTCATATGGCGTGCAGTGCTTTACTATCATCCTTCTTCGTATGGGACTTCAAGCAGTGACCACATTAGTTTATTTGTAAGCAGCATGTTCAAAGTTTAACGCTCGTTTCTATAGTTGTGTTTTTCGAATTCGGTTGTTATTATTTCCAGATACGGCAGTTTGGAAAACACATTTTTATCCATTTTCAGATGTTTCTAATAAACGTGCCTAAGTTGTAAAACTACTTGCGACATAGTTTAAGGCGCAAAACTTTCATTTATTTCAAACAATTGAAAACAACTCGAAAATTTTTTAACCAAATGCTTTGAAAAAATTGAAGACTGTGTACAGTCATACGATACACAATTTTACTGGAAGTTTTTTTTTTTTTTTTTTTAATAATGTACCGTTTGCTAGCAAAAAATTATTTTGCTTCATTTTGGCTAATTTTTGTACTAAAATATGTGATATTTCAGGGGACAAAATCTAAAAATGCATTTGGCGTATTGCAACAGAAACATTTGGATACAAACGATGATATATAAGTGTTAAAACTGTAACAATGAATATTTGATATATGTATTAATTTGCGTTCAAAAATATTTTCTAAACCACTGCAAAACTAAAGAGTGAGGAATTAAAGTGTGTGCTCTTTTCGTAGATAAACATATATAATGCACGTTAAATACTATCGCCAAAAAAAAATACACACATATATATATATATATATATATATATATATATATATATATATATATATATATATATATATATATATATATATATATATATATATATATATATATATATATATATATATATTTATATAAATCTGTAACTCGCTGCAACACATTTTATGCGCAGGTAGGGAGACCCCTCAAAGGCTTTGCCTACCTATGAGTCCTGACGGAAAAATAATAGGGTTTTACATGTTAAATTATGTTTGGTGGTACCCAGTCACGTTTTGTGATATCGCTTCCGGACGACAAAATAATGAGTACACTTGTAGAAAAAAATTATAAGTAGCCGTTTTCGAGTGTTTTATGCGTAAAAACGCGTTTTATTTTTGCTCACAGTTTTCAGGGCATTGAAAAAACTGCCAACCAAGTTATTTAGCAGTGTGGGCCACACTGAGACGAACAAAAAATCCAGAGTTGCAGCTTCAACAGGTACTAAGCAATTTTAAGTATAATTTACCATGTAAAACTCTATCCTAGTTGCCGCCAGAGCTTTGAGGCAGGCAGCGCCCTTAAGAGGGCGTGGTACATAATTCAACGCTAAATACGTTAATATAGAACTGTAGGATTCTTGAAGGGAATTTGTGAAAATTAAACATTAGCAATCCTAGACAATAGTTTTAGCCAACGTTTTAAGCAAAATTTTTTCCAATGTTACGAACTTCTGAGGCACAATCTCTGACGCGTGAACCTCGTGCATTTTACTGCGGCGCAAGAGATCACGCGTAACGAATTAGTAATTTTGGATCAATATTTACTCATAAAGTTGGTAAATACCATTATATAGGGTTATCATTGAGTATTTTATCCATATTGGCTTCGAAAAGAGCGTAGAACTCAATTGGTGTTTTCAGCATTTATTTATCTACCACGTACTCTTAAGGTGGCCGTCTACTGCCCGTCTGTTTGTGTGGGTGAGGCACGGTGCCAAGGGCGATGTTGACTGGCTCATCTAGCGTGATTTCACCTCTACTGCAAGACACTGCAGTGGTATCGTAGTAGACTTGCGTGACTGACACTTTCAGTGTGACCCATATGTCAAATGGCGAAAAGTGTTTAGCAAGATTCATTGCATGTTTCTAGAAAAGTTTCATACGAATCTAGTGAGAAATTTTTCAGGTATAACCGCTTGAAAAATCTGATTTAGTCATTTTGAAGGGCTCCGAAATTACTAATTGACGTGGTGTTTTAAAATTTCCTTTTTGACAACGTTTGAAGTGCATTTTCTTTTAGTAGACCGTATATTGACCCAACTTGCATAAACAAATGTTCTGGTATTTTCCACAGTTTTAATAGATTTATTTACATTTGAAACCCGCTTTTCGACTTTTATAATTTACCAAACGAATTATTTGAATCAATTTGATGGAAAATAATTTGACTGTGACAGGAACTTAAGACAGACCGACGAATAAAGAAAGAATCAATGGTACTGTAAAACCCTGGTAAACGGCTGTTCTTTGCAAGGTTACCGTATCAAAGCGTGCAGCGTTCCTCTAGACACGACACTTCACCTCATGTCGAGGCAACGGAATTCGAAACGCTCATGCCGTCTACCATCCACACACTATTCCATTTCTCATCACCTTAGTACGACTCTCGTCTTTTTCTGGACGAGTAAGTGTAATTGATTTAAGTAATAGGGATCGGTACCTGCCGTCTTCGAGTTCGTCATTTCCGCTGCAAGTTCCATAAAAAGAGATTGTGTAGAGTTCCTGCCTGACAAGCCAAATATATTAATTTCCTAAGAATTACCAAATTGTTACATCTTTAGTTTCTTCCTTAATTTTTGACAGGTAATCTTATCTAGGAAGGAAGTCCACTTTTTTGCGGCGGATGGTCACAAACGTAGTGCAAGCACAAAAAGTAAAGCAATATCAACTGACAGGGGCGGATTTAGGGGAAGCATGGGGTCCGTATCCCCCTTTTGACCTTTCGTGGTAAAATGTTACAAATTTTTAAAGAGTTATATTTAATGTTTTGTTCAGGAAATGGCTTAAATTGCACCAGTTTGCACCTAAAATACTAAAGTTTTCCGGGCGAGGGCCCCCTGATATCCCTTCTTTGATTCGTGTTGTGGACACAGCTACATTGGAATAGCCCTCTTCCCTCCCCCCAAATATATAGCTGAATCCATCACTACTGACTGAATATACGAACTATATCTATGTCTAAGGCTAAATACTAAATGAACAGGCAAAATAAAAGCAGGAGTTCCATTATTCCTAAATGGCAGGTACCGATCCACCTTAAAGACAGACGATCAGTGTTAGCGTTTTACAAGTCAGATCCGGTATGTTGTACTGTTGAAACCATATTAAATGAGGGAGCGAGTGAAGGCGACATGAAGAGGGCAGTACTGGAACCCATGTGATAAATAGGGACATGAAAAATTCGCGTATTCTTTTAGGCACAAGCTAGAATTCCACCATTTGTAAGTTCGTATCACTTTCATAATTGGTCCTTGTCTTATTTGACACCTCGTGTAAGTTGCTGAGTCAATAATAAAATGCTAACTAAATTCAGGCCCACCTCACTGTGTCAGCGAGCAGCTAATTAACAACTGCTGCTTGTTTGAGTACACATATATTCTTAAAAGCTAGCCTACCGGTAAGTGAATCCACGAATTTTTCCTGTCTCTAGTGATCAGTAGAGTCACGAGTATGTCGCATATTCATCTGGCAGCAGCCTAGACATCTAAGTCCTATACAAGCGCTGGTAACAGTGACAGTTCATGGCTTCTAACCATACACGCAAGTACCACGTGATTTCACTGCGAGTTGTTTTCATATTTGTAGAGCTACTGATATTTGGTGAATATAATTATGCAACGTTTCCTTTCAATGCTGCAGGTGCACATGAGTAGTTTTGCTTCGTGGTCAGTGATTGGCTGTTTTTAACTCTCAACATCGTGAGGTTGTACCCACAAATCACAGACGTGTGGTGTCGCAGTAACCTTGTTCTCAATGGCACAGTCAAATGAGTGACGCCTGTGCACAAATACACTTTGACAATGGACGACTTGAAATACACGCCCTCTGACGTCACCGCAGGGGAAAAGTACTATGGGAAACAAAGCTTGTTTACAAACATGCTGATTTGTTAGTTGGTAATTGCAGAAAGCAAAAATGTTGCGCATTCATAGATTTGCACGCAAGGGTAAAAAATATTAGTTTCAGTTTCATTGTTAAGATACGCAAATACATCATATTAACGTTTACCTGAAAAAAAACGGCAAATTCCAAACGAATAATCAATTTTCTTGTCGTACATCTCATCCGGGACATGTGAAGCCAAACAGCTAAATGAAGGTTATGTTCGGCTGCGGTATCCATAGAGATAGGAATTGTATCCCACACCTGACTTAAGCTCCGCCTCTTTTCAAGTCGTCCATAGCCTCGAAGCAGAGGTGCAGATGTGAACGTGATGCATTGACAGAAAATGTTGCATAATTCTATTCACAAAAAAATCACCGGCTCTACTTATTTGTTACTGTTTTACACTCGTCAAATGCATATCAAATCAACGGTTTTCCGATCATAGTGATGACTGTAAAATATTCGCTTTTGATGTTCAATCTAACCTGGAATGAATACGCAAAATAATCGATACCTCTACTGATCAGTAGGGCCGTGAACATTTCGCGAAAAGAATTTTGCCCCATTTTGTTTAATTTACTTGCGTGCACATCTGCAGCACTGCTTCATGACTATTGGTAGCGTGCCTTAGTGAAGTGACGTCTCTCATTTTCCTGCACCTATCAGAATAAGGCTACTGCAAACACCACACGTCTGTGATTTACGGACAGAACCCTAAGGCACGCGAGAGTTCAAACATCGAATCACTGGTTATAAAGCAGAACTGCAGATGTGCTCGCAAGGCACTGAAACAACCTGGGGCCAAATACTCTTCGCGGGAATGTCATGGCCCTACTGATCAGTGGCTAGATACAGGGAAAATTCGCGGGATTACTGAGCCGTAGGCCATCCTCCAAGTGTATCAGTTTACTCAAGCAGACAGCAGCAGTTCATTGGCTGCTCGCTGACACAGTGAAATGGGCCCGCATTTAGTTACGTTTTTATTATTGGTAGGGCCACGATTTTGTCGCGAATAGATTTTTGCCCCACTTTGTTTCAGTGTCTCTAGTGCACATCGGTAGCTCTGCTTCATGGTTATTGGAAGCGTGTCTTTGTTCAGACACGTTTCTCATTTGACTGCACCAATCAAAATAATATTATTGTGACTCCTTACGTCTGTAATTTGCCAAGGCAAGTGAGGGTAAAATTATCCAATTACGGGTGATGTAGCAGAACTGTAGACATGCACATAACGCATCGAAACCAAATGTTGTAAAAATATTTTCACCATACAATCGTGGCTCTAATTATTGGCTCCAAGACTTCAAGGAGGTGTCAAATAAGTCAACGGCCAATTGTGAAAGTGATACGAACTTACAGGTGCTGGAGTTCTACCTTGTGCCTGAATAAAAACGTGAATTTTTCAGGTCTCTATCAGTGACGAACCTTGGTCGTGTTTAAAATGAAGCGATGTTAGACCCGACTGTACACCATGACGTCTCATTGACATGCCTGGAGGAATCAACCAATAAGAATGTTTTTCTGTCCCTGATTTCTGAAGCCTTGTTGCTGTAAAACTAGTTTCTCGTCTCTTAAACATGACTGGCAATTGAGACACCTCTATCTACCAGCCTAACGGTTCCACAAACTCAAGAGTTTTCATAGAACAGCTTCCTCTGAAATATACGCACGCATTGTTGCTGATTCTGATGAATCATAGGCCTCGTTGGTCTACGTGAGTTCTAATTTCTTAGACGTGCAATCGTACGAGGAAAATAACATGTCGGTGTTCCATCTAAAACAAACCCGAACTTCGTAGGTGGAAAATAAGTGTGGCATTCTATAGAGAATGAAAAATCACGGAATCTACAAAACTGGAAAATCTTCCAAAGCATTTTGGCTTGTTGCGCATCATATGATGTACAGCTGTTATTTAGCAGATATTTGGTGAATAACAAACTTTGAGTAGTGGCGAGCAAGGATCCTCACATGCTCAGAAAATTTGGATCACATATATAACGGATAAAGAAAATCTGACTAGTACAGTCTACACTAGAACCTAGTAGACCACTAACTTTCTACACGCAGAAATAATATGGTGATTAAATGGGCCCCGAGGTGACACCCAACGTCAACAGACACAGTACATATTCGTTTGCTTGTATTAATATTTGTAATTTTACATTTACTTATGGCATCTCACATCGGAGTGATATATTTGAAGACATACAGTAGAAGTTGGTTCTCTCACAAAGCCGTTTCATTCTGGACAAACCTGACAAAACAGAACCACTGTTCATATAAACTCGAAAGCTATATATTATCCAGGAACATTATGTTCTGGACTTATTGTGTATTCGTGAATAAAAACCCATATTTACCACGCTATCGCACATCAATTATCGACTTGAAAATAGATATAAAAGTTTATTCTCGCAGAAAATCTACTCACTACTAAAAAGGATCTAACTCCCCTTATCTGCCACGGATACAGACTATTTTGTAGGGAAAGGAAAAACATGCGATTTCAATGACCAGCATGTTAGAATCTACTTTCGTATTTATACTCAAGCCTCGTCTATTGGTTCCAGTGAGTAGCAGTGACGGATTTAGAAACATATTTGTGGGCCGGGAGGGAGGGAGGAGAGCTTACGTGACATTATGTATTGTAAAAAATACAAAATGCAAAAGTGTTGTTGTTTACTGTTACAGAACATTAAAAATAACGTACACACAAGTAGGACACATTTAATCTACTTGGATCAACATAGAAAAAAACTCCAGTTTAATTGAGGCGACTGGACATACTTTAGCTATATGATGTTGTGCACGATTTTTTAAACAAGCGGTTGTAATTTAGTTCCGCAACAGATATTTAAGCGGATTCATAATCGTGCAGGAAGAAAGCTTAGACTGACGTATACACAAGGTAATTAGCTCATTGTGGAGCTGCTTTTAATAGCTCGTTCCCACAATCCGAGGGAATTTCACGCTGTCGGAAGCTGTGCAAGGTGTTACGACGCTAACGTGTTGTGTTTCCTTTTGTTACACGCGTGCGGAGTTTCTAGTAGGATGATGTTGACAATGGACGTAGTGTACGGTTGCCATATTATGAGAACGTTACTACTAAGATGGACAATTATAGTTGAATATCCGTCCTCATTTTGCATTGATATACATGTTTTTTTTTCTGTGTTTCCGATTCATTTTTGCATATTTGGCCATGGCAGGTTTTAGAACACGAAGTGTTGGAAATTGTAAATAAGACCTTGATAAAATGGTACTCTTAATATAGCTTGTGCAATCACAAATTTTAATAAAATATGTGTATTTCTGAAATTCCTCAAGCTAAATTTACGAAAGGATTAAGCTTTGAGTAATTCTTATTCATCGAACTGTCACGGCTGAACGACTAAGCTCATTAATCAAGAACATAAATTTCCAAAAAGAAAACGCGGTTTTTGCCGGGCTCTCTTTCCAAAACTATTAAAGCTACAGATTCCAAAGTTTTTCGACCAAACACACTCCCTTAATAATTTAAAACCTTTAAACCACTATTATATGTGTACTCTCTCGTTCGGTTTACATAAGTGTACTATTTTTCTTCCGTAAACGGTTTAAAATTTAGTAATGATTATTTTTTAAATTTCTTCCCCAAATTGTTTGCCCTTATCAAATAAAATACCCCTTTAATATATTTTTTAAACTTCGGACTCGAGGGCTGAAGGCCCAAGGCGATTAGAGAGGTCCGCGGACATTCTAATCAAAGCCAGACAATGGCCAGAAACGAGTAGAGAGGACCGAAAGCCCGATAAGGTAAATTGGAGAGGGTTGCAGGCTTGAGAAAGCAGAAAAGCAGACCACTCTTCAGCGCGAGCCTGTTCGCTGGTACAAACAGTCCAGAAACAAAAGTTTTACAACATATTTAATAAATAGAAAATTACAGTAAGTGTTTTACCTTAAAATTGTCGCCAACATGATTTTTTTTATTTATACTCCTGCTACGGGAGTGAATGGTTTTGAGTAGAATTGTGGACGTACGGCATCGACTAGTAGTAGTCAAAAGATGCAAATGAAGTAAAATACACTATACGATCCCCTTCCCAGGAACTATGCCAGATAAATCACCAAGAAAATATAAATAAACTAGCAGTTCCCCGCGGCTTTGCTCGCGAGTATTATTAGTAACTGATAATATATACTTTAATTGAAAAACCTCTTTGTACACAAGATTGGTGCTTCAGTCATCAAGTGTTAGAATGTCCAAGCGGCTAGTTGAACTAATTCTGCAGCAGGATAAGTAGCTATAGCTGCCCACGCGAAAAGCAGTCTTAAGTTTGTCCCTGCCACTAACAGTGACTTCGCCTGGGCCTTATTTATAGCCCTGCCTATTTGATGTTGTGGGGTAGTTACAGACACCTAAGGTAACAGGGTGATCGGATGAGAAACATCTGTTTACCCTGTGCACAACCATCGGTGACGGTGCCCTCAATTATATATTTTCAAAATATTCACTTTAACTTTATTGACATTACAAAGTTTCAGAGGGTAAAGGTTTCGCGGAAACGTATTTGGTGCCCCAAACCTGAGATTAGTGAGATGATATATCGTCGGTTTACTGCCAAAAGTGACAAAGTAAAATGAGATTAAATTATAAAAATGCTAGGAATATGTATATGTTGTTCACGAACAATTGCCCAAGTTTAAAGTCTATTCGTCTTTTCGTACTGTTGTGTCACAGTATAGTAACATACCACATTTTTGTTAATATCTACAATTTATTACTATTTTTAAACGAAATAGCATTTATGACTTAATCACTTTTGGCAGTATACCGATGATATGTCAGCTGATATTGTAGAGGAACCTAAGTGGAAAGCGAACTAA
>PNEQ01098005.1:13197-55996 GCA_003012365.1 Medauroidea extradentata
GTGTGTCAGAATTGAACGTTTGCACGCAGCTTTTAACGGAATTCGAGCCCAGAACCTCCCGGAATTTAGACCTGAGTGACAAACAACTGCGTCACGTAACGTCGAAATAATTCATGAAAATAAAATTTATTGAAAAAAAATATATATATATCTGTGTCCTGGGCTCATAGAGGTTGTACAACACTACGTCTCGATAGGTCACTGTAGTGAAACTCCTGTATAAGTTGTTTCTCGCTGCTCGTTCCTGCTTTTCGGATCGTCTGCCTTGATTATTGACCAACTAAGTTTTATTCTTAATAATCTCGTTTCTTATAAAGAAAAAAATTACATACATATTGTTTTAAATATTTACGTAAGCATCACTCTGACGCGAACAACGCCTCAATATCGCTTCCGGTTAGATAGATATCGTGGCTTGATGGAAAACAAATTTTATGCTTTTTCACCCTTTTGGGTGTCGAATTTCGAAATATTTAAAATTTACATCTCTGACATTTGTATAAGCATCCAACTGAAGTGTAAATCGCATCGCTAGCCCGTTCAGTCGAATCAAAATCGATCATTCACTAAAAAAACACATATCACCCCTGCACAGTATTGAGAAATCGAATTTCGAAAATTCTGAAAGCCGTTTTGCGATAATTTCTGTAATCATCATTCTGAAGCAAAAATTAATTGTATATCTCGACGGGTTCGATTGATATCGAGGATTTATCTAAAACACGTTCAAGGTCTTTTCACCTCTTAAGAGAGTAAATTTCGAAAAACCCTTTAATCACGTTTTAGAATACTTTATTGGTATCTCGTGGACGTAAAAAACACAACATTAGCCCGCTGGGTTCAAGATATATCGACGATTAATTGAAAACTCTTTTCACCACTTTTCACCCCTTTTCACGTCCTTAGGTGGCGAATCTCGAAAATTCCTGAAATTACTTTTTAGGTATTTGAGTAAGCATCAATCCTGAACAAAAATCACGTCTCTATATAAAAAACTATGGGATCGATATATATCGAATGTGAGTCAGTCGAAAACTCATATTACCCCATTTTTAACCAGTTTAGGGCCGAATTCGGAAAATATATTTTTAATGGTACTTGAGATATTTACAAAAGCACCAATTTTAAGCAAAGAGTACTTAGATATCTTGATTGATTCGATAGCTATGGAAGGATAATCGAAAACACATTTCACGTATTTACACCCTTTTAAATAAAGAATTTCGAAACGATTTTGAGTCCTGTCATAGACATTTGTAAAAGTAACCAATTAAAGTTAAAATCACGACGATAGCCAATTGTGTTTCAAAGATAAAAGACGATTCATTAAAAACACATTTTGCCCCTTTTTACTGCCTGGGGGTCGAATTTAAAAAAACGTAAAACTACTTTTTGGGTATTTACGTAAGCAATATTTTGAAGTAAATATCAACTCTCTATCCCGAAGGGTTCGACAGATATCGATAGTTGATTGGAAACACATTTAAGGTCTTTTCAGCCCCTTAAAAGCTGATCTTCGAAAAATCCTTAAATTGGCTAATATGCTTTTTTACGATTCCTATTAAAGTAAACATCACCATGATTGGCCGTCGGGTTCGAGCTCTATCGACGTTTCTTCGGAAACACATTTCACACCTTTTCACCCCCTTAGAGGTCGAATTTCGAAAAATCCCTTCTTAGTGCTCGCCTACGACCTGAAGGGAACCCCCACAAAAAATTTCACGATTCGAGGTCCAGTGGTTTGGGCTGCAGTTTGATATGTCAGTCAGTCAGTCAGTCAATCAGTCAGCTTTCATTTTTATATATAGAGAATACCATTAACAGTAGAAATGGAAAACCAAACAGAATAATCAGTACAACTGAAATATTCGTGACAAAGTCATGCCGACAGCACAGACACGTACTGGGACGGAGACCAGACAAATCTCTAGACTGGATCACAACAATGAGAGCGAAAGAACCAGGAAGACAGAGGAAAACAGAAATTATACCTGCAGCTTCAACTACATAAGGTGCTCAAAGAAAAGCTATTTATTTCAACCAAACAGGTAAACTATATCTTAAATAATATGTTAAACTACAAAAATAAAACACATGTCACACATCTCGCCGCCCACCAAGCAATACAGGTTCAGTCCTCGGCGGGGTCGGTCCCCGGACTTCCACATGTACCGGACGATGCCGCTGGTCGCAGGGTTTTCTCGGGGATCTCCCGTTTCCTCCATCCTTCTCGTTCCGGCGTTTCTCCATTGTAGGGCCTCATTCCGTGTCAACCTTCGGGGTAAGCGGATGATTACGTGCGCTCAGCAATACATAAGTCTGCATCAGGGGTGCGATAACATAAGCCAACTGGGACGCATTGGAATCTGCTGCACGTTTGCTTCTGATAATATTGATAGGTTCATAGCCGTCTTTAGAAGAAGGCCGCTGCCTAAGATCTGGCAACCCTGCACACAAGGCTCATTTTTTAAAACACTTATTTTAACTCTCCAAAGGCAATGGCTGTACCTGATTCGTTACACTGCCCTGCATACCGGCGAATTAGGGAAGCCACTGTCGTTGGTGAGACAAAAGAAGTGTTAAAATCACCCTTCCCGGCAGTGTTGCCAAATCTCAGGCCGCGGCCTCCTACTAAAGACGGCTATGGCATGGTACATAATTCAACGCTAAAAGCATTAATCCATAACAGTAGGTTTCTTGACACCAATTTGCGAAAGTTAAATAATAACATTCCTAGACAATAGTTTTAGCCAACGTTTTAAACAAAATTGTTTCCAGTGATACGAACTTCTGAGGCACAATCTCTGACGCCGGAACCTCGTGCATTCAACTGCAGCGCAAGAGATCACGCGTATCGAATTAGTAAATCTGGATGGGTATTTACTCATAAAGTTGGCAAATACCATTATTAATGATTGCCATTGAATATTTGATAAATATTGGACCAATCGATTTTTTTAACGTTTATTTATGTATCACACGCTCTTAAGGTCACGTTTTGACGAGTCATTGCGCATAGTGGCGATGAGACAATTGAAATGCGTGGTAACGTCGTCCTTATCACTCCCTAGCTTCGCGGCCTAAAACGCGGAAAAGTTCTTCCCATAGGAGACCTCCATAACAGCTACGATGTTTTTAATCGGTGATTGATTCGATAATCTAAAACGAAAGTTGTAACCTCTGAAATGTAAGTACTGTCGAAATTAATATTTTTTATCGCATACAATACGAAATTATTTTGGGTGCTTCTAAACTGAAGCAGTATTTTTCCCCGTGCTGTGTTTGAAGTTGGCGAGAATTAACTTATGTTATTGGAGATAAAGATAAAATATGTGTAAGTAGGGCCTATACAGTTTAGCGTTTAGAGTCTCAAGTAAACACATAATCTTAGTTGGCTGCAATGAGATTCACAGAAAATATATTTTAACGTAAATATTGCATTGTCAACAGGAAATGTAAATTGTGATGGCCAGGACATTTTCTGAGTAAAAAAAAAAACTATGTTAAGCCTATTTCTCCGGGTGGTGAATTTCAGAATACTGGACTTAGAAAACCAATACGATTGCGAAAGGATTGAAAAATCTAAGTATTTATTAAATCAACAACAAAACACTATGCGAGTAATGCATATTACTTCGCGAAGTGCCATAAATCATAATTCAATATATTTGATTGTCACAACTTCTTGTATTCTAGTCAGCATGTTTTCAATGCGTTGTGCATATCCAGTTTGCACCAGCAGTTTTAGTATGTAAGTATTGAATAATCATTGGCAGAAATATTAATATATTTTAAAGAAAAATATATAATTTAAAGATTCATTATAGAGAACCGGGGAAATTGGAAATTCAAGGTACAAAATAGTGCTATATAAGCAGTTTTAGAATTTAAACACTAAATAATAACTGGCATAAATAGTTATTTCAGTCCACAGATGGCTGCGAACATAGGTAAATAATGGGATACTCTTAAAGTACAATTAAAAACAATAATACAAAAAATTTGCATTAAACTTGAAGAAAATTAAACAGAAAAATGTAACATATCCAGCCACATTTTACTGTTTTTAAGAACCAAGTTACAGCAAGTTAATTAAACACTGGACTTGACGTTTTTATAAAAATGTAATTGTATTTGTAGGTGGCTTTGTTGGATTTAGTTCTTTATTTAGGGATTTTTGGTTTTTAGTGGGAATAAGGTTAGGTTGGTAGTATTGATGTTTTTTTATCAGTTCAGAATTTGTGCAAGCACTGCAGTTGCGTAAGGGTTGGCAGTTGAGTATATAGTACGGGGGTTCGCCGTTTTTTTATACAGTAGTGGATTTCCCAGAGGAGGGATAGTGAATGATCACGATGTGATTCGTAAAAAAACTTCAACTGTCATCACGATCAGACGTGTGCCGTGATCGTTTCGTCGGAAAATATGTAACGCTTTCACATTAACTACATCAACATTCGTGTGAACACAACTTAATTTCTCTGATTTCCTTCGTCAGCGCATCTATTGATTTAAAATTCATTGCATTTTGCTTTCTTCAAAAGGTCGTGTTCCGAATTGAACTGTTTTTTCAGGAGCGATCGTAGATGTGTGGTTGCGTGATGTCGAGTGCTACATGTTTGATTTAATTGAGGAATGTATTTAAAACATTTGTTAAGTAGAGGGCTGTAGTTTGATTATTCAATTAGTAAAGGAAATGCAATTATTGATTTTATTTATTCTGTAACTGCGTTAACATTGAAGCTTTTATTTATTTACTGACTAGCTGGTGGTATTATGAGAGTAATGGAGGAGCAACAGTCAAGAAGAAACGTTGCAATATGGACATGGTTATGGGACGATTCTTCCCATTGGCTATACTACAAGCAATCCAACTGTATGCGCACATGGCATAGACAAACAATACTTTGGTTTTCTGTGGCTCATCAATATGCGCCTGCTGTGGTATACGACGTTTAAATTTGTTCAGTTTATAAATACGAATGTTAATCTAGACGTTATCACACTAGCAGGAACGAAACCACGTTGGAGGAAGAAGTGCCAGTCTATATCGCATATAAATAAATCGAAACTACTTTACAATACGTGAATAGAAATAAGAGCCTGAAAGAAAGATAATGCACGCATTAACAGTGCAAAAAATTCACTTTTACCTAACATCGTTCAATTTAAATGTGGCTCGGTAACCTACTGCGTAACATAATTATGTCCAAAACCACTACTTTACTTGCCTCTAAATGATTCGTTATACTTTATGAACGATGAGTTATACAACGTAAAACTATTTATAAGTTATTCACTAGTATTAAGTGGTACGTTTTAAGTTCACGCTAACAATGTGTATTTTAAAAGGGATATTTTATTTTAAAAGTTATTCATATAATTGTTTCAGATTGTCTGATGTTCCTCGCACTTTTCGTTTGCCTGAAGACAGAAATATAACTAGTTCTCGAAACGTCATACCTGTGAGGTATTTGCATCTGGGTACTCATCTTTGTGATGTCTTATGTATACGTCCATTTTAAATTATGGCTTCGTTTGAACTTGGCTAGTTTTTTACATGCAGTTCTTTCGTTTTATATACACACACGATAAAATAAGCAACAAATACTGAAAATGGCTTCAACAAATGTGTAGCAAAAATAGTAATCCGTAATATAAATAGTCGATTTCTTCAGGAAGACGACATAAACCAGAAATGTAAGACAATAAGAAGAATAATCTCATAAGCAGAGTTTGCTTTTTTATTTTTTGCAGGTCTTCTCTTAAACTCATCAACACTCGCTCGCTATGTCACATGTTCACAAAAGCTGTTCAGTTTTTAAGGCGAGTACAATAGCGTCAGAACTGGATGGTATGATATGATATTTTATTGGGCCTTACGTCTCGCTGACAGCGAGGTCATTATTAGAGACGGTTATAAATGTACACAAGAACAAAAACTGGGAGGAAAATCGGCCATGGTTTTTGTTAAGAAACTAATCTAACATGCGCCTGGAGCGATTTCGGGAGACCAAGTAAAACCGAAATCAGTATGGGCTGGACCGGGCATTTAACCCGGGTCTTCTCGGATGCAAGCCCAACGTTTTGTCTATGCGCCACTTCGCTCAAGGGCAAGTGAAAACGAAACAGTTAACTATAATGAACTTAGACGACATAACGGTAATTAGTAAATGATAAAATGTGTAGTTGTACGCTGGGTAACTTCACGCGCGCGCGTTCGCGTATTCGTGATATACAGGTTGTTACAAAATTACATGTCAATATTCTAGGGAAACAATCCTCACGTGTAGAGAAACAAAAAGTGTCAATGGACATAGGACCAAAAACGTACCGTTTCTGCGCTACAGTTGGCATACATGACGTATGGTTGATAGCGCGCTGGCAGTATCATATTGCTGTGTCACAGTTGTTCCTACTGTCTGTGTGTTAGTGGCGTAGTAACATGTTATGTACAGCTGTAATGATGCCCCCAGCAACACGATCATACCCGCGCGCTATCAACCATACGTCATGTATTGCCAACTGTAGCGCAGAAACGGTGCGTTTTTGGACCTATATTCATACAACACTTTTTGTTCCTCTACACGTGAGGGTTGTTTCCCTAGAATATTGACATGGAATTTTGCAACATCCTGTATTTGTATAGGATCTACAGGAAGTCCAGAAACAAACTCATAATAAACACACCACAAGAATCCTGGGCTAAATTGGAGACTAAAAGGTAAGTGGCAAGATGTTGTACGATGACACGTTACGTGGACAATGTTGCAACACTGCACGGATAAAGTCCACTCCTGCGTACCATGCCCAGGTATTGTTTTATGTATATTGCATCAAGTAAACGTAGAATCATGTTTGGCCTGTTTAGTATTTTAACCTACACCCTTTATGTACAGATCAGACCAGCAGTAGTCAGATAAGTAAAATATTTATGGAGAGCAAGAGAGAACTAATCAAATTGCTATGTTTCCACATTGTACATACAAAATGTCGTGCAACATTTTGGTCTACAATTCAACCATATGTGTAAATATATAGGTATACTTATATAAATATACGATCCTTATATTATACTGCAAGGACGCATAAGCGCACTGTCGAAATGGTGTTTGGTTACAAAAATGTACGGTTTGTAACACTTTCTAATGAATACTAGCGGATAATGGTTAGGCTACTTCAGAAAATCGTAGTTATGAGCACAAAATTCTTAGAAGAGAATTTTTGAAAATGTTATAATTACCACATCCAGGGTTTCTGTTTGCGGCACAGTGGAGCGAGCTGAAGAAGTGTTATAGGCACGCATGACCCGACATTTGCCCGGGAACAGGGTCGTCATTAAGGCGATCCCAGCCCCGGTGAGAAGGTCAGCCCGACGTTTCGTAACGGCTAAGATGATTGGCTCTTCCAGTTCGTGCCGCGTGCGCCGTGCCAATTACCGTCCATATGTCAGGTGCGAAGCTACGCGAGAAATATTCTTCAGTTGAGCAACTTTGCCGTCTGCCCGTGCGTGTTAGGCACGGGTTGCTTCATTTTCCTCCTGGGGATAAGGAAAAAATTAAGTATCTTTGGTTATATCTTGAGTGATATGCGCATCACACGTGTCGAACATTTTTGAATTCATCTCGTTGGTCCAACAAGTATTCACTTGAATATACACAGAAAATTATTTATTATTGTAACGAAGTCAGGATCGTCCTTGATCACATTTGCAAATACTGATACTTCACATCTTAAATTCCACAACATACAAAGTAAAGTTTAATGTTTATAAAAATTTTGAGTGTACCACTGAAATTTCTAAACATTTACGCTGTTACTTTAGGGATAATAATATCGTTAATTAGCAGTTTTTAGATCGTCGACTTATATTCGCAGTGCAAAAGTTACGAACAATGTAATTTTTAGAGCGTTTCAGTGACGTCTAAAGTTAAGTAGCAATTATAATTACATTTTCTGATCGATTTCAAACATACGAACGACAGTATGCTCGGTTACTCCACAACGCAAAAAGCTGCTTTCAGTTCAAGCCAGTTGAAGAAAATAATTTTTTCGTCGTTTATTTAGGCCTAGCCACTTGGTATTGAATCTGACACATTTTGCTGCGTTCATTTGGGTTTACTCTGTTGAGTGATAAAGTACGTTTTATTTTACATACTGAGTTGCTGAAAAAATCCTATTTTCGTTTAAATATTTCATTTTCTAATTCTGTGTTACAATGCTTCCCCTTAAAAAAAAATATATGCAAAAATGTGTAACAAGCCAACAGAAGCTGAGTTGTTTTGAGCATAGGCTGCTGTGGATGAAGAGGTTGCATTTATCACGGAACTTTTATTGATAGTCACATTGCAGATACACTTGTGTAAATCTCAAGTTTTCTAAGAGTAGTTGGTGTTTCATTGCTACAGTTCTAATTTATTGGATAAATATATTGAATTTTTTTACAAGAAATAACGTCGGGTAGTTTTCTCAAAATATTTATAATGACTGTTGACTCGATATACGTAATTATTTTACTTCGTATGAGTATTTGTATATAAATAGTATAATGCATTTATTTTTGTAAGGCCAAGCTAGGGAACTCATTATTAAAATAAAACCTTATAAATAAACTCTCTTACGACCTGCATCATTAAAGGTATCCAAGTTTTTAAAATTACTTTTGGAACTACTTAGCTAAAATTTATAAATATTCGAAACATTTTGTTTTGTAGTTACTAGCTACTTCTCAACTGCATAATACCTGTAGAGGGATGTGGGCCAAAATTTTAACCAGAGAGAAAGTGTGTAAATTAAAAAAAAGGAAAAAAATATGAATATTGAAACATTAAGGCTTATTTATATAACAAAATCAAAAGTCATTATTTGCAAAAGGAATATCCTTTTATTTAACAAAAAATTACAAGGCAACAAAATTCCTTTCAAATATATTACAAAAATCACGAAACATTCATACACTGCATTAAACTTTGCAAATTAACAAAGAAACTTTGAAAGATAAGCTTTCATATTGTATTTATAACCACAAGAACAGTTATTTACTTTGCATATTTAACAGAGCAATTTTTAAAATTAGCGATGTACAATTTTGTTTTTTCGTTTAACATCTTATTTTCATTTATTTTCTATAAAGTATAAATAACTGACTGGTATTTAACGACGAATTAATAGAAGTAACACGAACAACATAAAATAAAAAATTTATACATATCTTAGTACTGACCAGAAAGCATTTTCTTTCAAAATGCAACATAAAGTACAGTTAATTTGCGTGACATGCTAGAGTTCTGAATCAACAGTTCTGCGATCACTTCCACAATCAAATATTTATAAATAGATGTAAGCGATACAAAAAACAAAATGATCACTGTATATACAAAATATAAATAGCGTATCAAACGTTCAGCACCAACAATCAAAGTGTGATCTTCGCGTGTTGCTGCCGAGAGAATCGGTTGTCCTCTAGAGGTCGGTGGCTGAAGTATATGGAACCAGGATTGTCTAAAACGGCGGCAGGTATTCTCTGTTGGGCGTCGTGCCAGGGAACTGCGCGCCGCCTCCTGGAACTCCTGTCGGACCTGGTGTTGTAGGACCTCCTGGTCGAGGGAAAGGACTACTAGGAGTGCTAGATCCTCCTGTACCAGGATATCCTGCAGTTGGACCACCAGGTGTCGGGAATGGACCACTTGGACCACCTGGACCTGGGTAGCCAGCAGTGGGACTTCCGGGACGTGGGAAGGGACCACCGGGACCACCTGGGCCTCCAGGCCCACTTGGACCACCTGGACCTGGGTAGCCAGCAGTGGGACCTCCGGGACGTGGGAAGGGACCACCGGGACCACCTGGGCCTCCAGGCCCACTTGGACCACCTGGACCTGGGTAACCAGCAGTGGGACCTCCGGGACGTGGGAAGGGACCACCGGGACCACCTGGGCCTCCAGCCCCGCTTGGACCACCTGAACCTGGGTAGCCAGCAGCGGGACCTCCGGGACGTGGAAAGGGTCCACCTGGACCACCTGGGCCTCCAGGCCCGCTTGGACCACCTGGACCTGGGTAACCAGCTGAAGGTCCTCCGGGTCGTGGAAATGGGCTACCTGGGCCTCCAGGCCTACTTGGACCTCCTGAACCCGGGTAACTAGTAGTAGGGCCTCCAGGCCTAGGGAAGGGGCCACCCGGACCGCCAGGACCTCCAGGTCCGCTTGCACCGCCTACACCTGGATAGCCATAAGAAGGACCTCCGGGCCTTGGGAAGGGACCACTCGTACTTCCAGGACCACCTGGTCCTGGGTACCCAGCAGTAGGTCCTCCAGGTCGTGGAAATGGACCACCTGGACCTCCAGGTCCACCTGGGCCGCTCGGGCCTCCAGGTCCACTTAGACCACCTGGACCTACAGGTCCACTTGGGCCACTTGGTCCTCCCGGTCCACTTGGACCACCTGAGCCTATAGGTCCACTTGGGCCACCTACGCCTGGGTATCCTGAAGATGGTCCACCAGGTCTCGGGAATGGGCCACTCGGGCCTCCAGGTCCGCTTGGTCCGCCAGGACCTCCGGGTCTCGGGAATGGCCCACTTGGACCTCCCGGCCTTGGAAAGGTTCCACTAGGGCCTCCTGGCCTTGGGAAGGGACCACTTGGACTGCCTGGCCCACCTGGCCCTCCAGATCCAGGGAAATCTGAACTCGGTGTTGGGAATTGTCCAGTAGGACCAGATGGACCACCAATACCTGGAAAACCTCCCGAACCAAAACCTGGCTGCTGGCTCCCTATTATAGAATAGTCATAAATGAACTGGTTAAGATAATAAAGGCTAGGAGCTCGGCCGCAGTCGAATTGATTCCACCACACACAAACAAAATATTCCTGGTGGAAAACTGTACCATTTGGACAGAGAAAATCATATGTTTTGTTGTTGGCACAAATATGGAAAGCCTGACATTGGGTTTCTACATCAGCATAGTACCCAGGGAAAGGTTGCTGTTCACAGCTGAAAGAAGTAAATGGAACTTCTGAATATATTGGATAGTCGATACCTGGCTGGCCAGGAATAGCCGAGTAGTCACCGTCATCATAAGAACCGTCATAAGAACCATCATCATTAGCACCAGGAAATCCACCAGGAAATCCACCTGGTCTAAAAGGTCCAGGAAACCCACCTGGTCCTGAAGGTCGTTGACCGATAGGAAAGCCACCAGGTCTGAAAGGCCCTTGACCGCCAGGAAAACCACCTGGTCCCAAAGGCCCTTGTCCCCCTGAAGGACCTTGACCACCTGATGGTCCACCTGGGAAGCCTCCTGGTCCAGAGGGACCCTGGCCACCCGAAGGTCCACCAGGAAAGCCTCCTGGTCCTGAAGGTCCTTGGCCACCTGTAGGTCCTTGTCCGCCAGGGAAACCACCTGGTCCAGTAGGTCCTTGTCCACCTGGGAAACCTCCTGGTCCCGAAGGTCCTTGACCACCAGTAGAACCTTGTCCACCTGGGAAGCCACCAGGTCCCGCAGGTCCTTGTCCACCACCTGGGTAACCACCTGGTCCTGCAGGTCCTTGTCCACCTGGGAAACCTCCTGGTCCCGAAGGTCCCTGGCCTCCAGAAGGTCCTTGTCCACCTGGGAAGCTACCAGGTCCGGTAGGCCCTTGTCCGCCTGGGAACCCACCAGGTCCTGAAGGTCCTTGACCACCTGGGTAACCACCAGGCCTTCCAGGAAATCCACCAGCCCCTGGTCTTTGGCCACCAGATGGGAATGCACCTGGCCTTGATGGTCGTCCACCAGGAAATCCACCTGGCCCACCAGACGGAAATCCACCAGGACCGGATGGTCTTGTACCAGGTCTACCGGATGGGTAGCCTCCCGCTCCTCCGGTGGGAAAGCCACCTGGTCCAGATGGCTGCTGACCACCAGGATATCCACCTGGTCCAGATGCTCCAGGGAACCCTCCAGGGCCGTTGGACTGGTTCTCGTCAGACGGATAGCCGGCAGGTCGTGGAGTACTTGGACCTGATGGAAATGGACGGCCCGTGGGCCTCCCAGAAGGATATCCCTGAGGGCCTGGCGTGGAAGATGGGAAACCTCCAGATGGGAATCCTGGCGTTGAAGACGGAAAGCCGCCTCCAGATGGGTACCCGGGTCTGGGTGTGGAAGACGGAAATCCTCCTCCAGATGGGTACCCGGGCGTGGAAGATGGGAATCCTCCAGATGGATATCCGGGTGTGGAAGACGGAAACCCTCCTCCAGACGGATATCCGGGCGTGGAGGATGGGAATCCTCCAGATGGGTAACTCGGTGTGGTAGATGGAAATCCTCCTGAGCCTGGGAAGCTGACAGACGGCCTACCGCCGGAAGGGGTACTGCCGGGGAATGGTCTAGGTGTGCTGGATCCTCCTCCAGGTAACAAAGGGTTACTCGGTCTGTCGTACTGGTATCCTTCCTCGGCCTGCAAAAGAAGTCTTCGTTTCGCTAATGTGCTTTCAGACACTTTTGAAGCTAAGCAAATACAAATATTCTTTCAAACTTTTTACTATGGCGTTTTGAATGTTAAATAAATTATGTTACATAACCTAGATCTAAATTGCCTTGCAGCGAATGCGTGCAAATTAAATAACGAATATAATCGTATTTGATTAAACAACAGTGTTATAATGGCAGGTCAGCTTACTGTACTGCAATCATATATTGGAAAAATAATATTTTTGAAAACTACAAATTGGCAAAGCAGTGACGTAAATACCCGCAAAATAACACACATTCTTATTTCTTTGTAAAAATATTATTGTGTTTGTACGGACTGTACAACAAATTTATTTGAAAAATATACTTATATTAGTTTCACTTACCACAGCCGTTAGAGTTATGGCGAGGAGCGCTGAAATCAAGAAAATGTAAAATATAATTAGAATAGCATTTTAATTACATCTTGAGCAACTATTAAATATATTGTTTAGCTATCTCACATGTGAAATTCTAAATGTCTATACTTTGAAAGGTATTTAAAAATAGGATGACTGTAAGATTATAGTAAATAGATCAATTTTTCACAATCTCCTACAATAATAATTTGCGGTAGATACTCAACAAAAGCGTACTTTATATATATATATACATATATATATATATATATATATATATATATATATATATACATACATACACACACAGAACAAATACATTTATATACTTATTTCAAAAATAGATATTATGTTGAGTGTGAAGATATAATATAAACTACATATATTCTAATCGATTCAAATCAAATCAGTCGTATTTATATTTAGGCTACTGTTCTTCAAACAATAAGGCAACGTCCTTAAGTAAACTGGAAAACTTCACTTAGTTTTTAAAAAATCCTGTTGCTTACTAAAATGTAACATGCCGCTTAATTTTGCGTACCTTTTCTCTTTGGAAATAGCGATAATACGTTTTTAAGTTTTATGTCAAAATCCTGGATTTGATCATGTTAACGGGAAAATTCACATTTATCTAGCGTTCTAAAGTTGTTAGTTATCTATAACCCGCTTCGGGTGTTTTCGATAAACGAATAACTCTGTTAAGGCCCCTAGTTTATAGCATTATATTTCAATACAGTGTTTCATGCTCGTTGAAAACAGGTGGTGCGACTGCACGCGCCTAATTAGAGATTCTACTTGTGGAATCGTCAGATGTAGATGCGTCACCAGAAAGGCAAATAACAGCGAAAGAGGGGATGTGACCAGGGCCCCTTGAAAATTGGGGAGACAAATCAAGAAGAAAATATGTTTCTGACATAATATGTCTATAATTTCAAACGGCAGGTGTATCACTTTACGCATTCAGTTCATATTCAGTGCTTACAATATTGTTTAAGTACGTGTATATCTTCTGTATGTTTTAGTATAATAACCAGCGAAAAAAACATACTGTATGTAGCGATGCAGTTGTGCTATGATTTCAAACTGTTTATCCTTTGTTATTAAAAGAAAATTTAGAAGAATGATAGTGTGTTTCGAAGATGGAAAATTTTCCAGAAGGATTTAATTTTACGTTATTTTCTCTTATCCAAGTGCTAAGCGAGGGTATTCCGGAATGTTTTGTAACTATATAAAATTATATATTCTTTCACTGCTTACGGTTCTTGCTAGCTAGTGGTTACTGTCAACAATATGTTAATGACACGATGTTCACCCAAGAGCCGTGGCTTAGAACAAGGACATGTATTTACGTGTTGAATTATTTTCGGTGGTGTTCAGCCATTTTCAATGATATCGCCTTCGGAGGAAAAATAAAGTTTTCTCCATTAAGAAGAGAAGAATATTGCCATAAGAATAAACACGTACGGAAATAAAATATGAGGCTATGTTTTTGAATGTTGTTTTTGATAATGAAAACATTTATTCGTAATTGTCAAGGTATTTAAAAAGCCCTAAAAGTATCCTACAGCCTTACCGAGGTAATAAAAAATGTGGGGTCATGTGTAGGTCCGACAGGTACGGTGCCCCACTAACGTAACATTAATATGTCCTCTCGGATGCAAGTCAATTGTGTTAACGTTGCGTCAACAAGCTCGGTTACGTAAAAAATCTAAATGAAATAAGTGACGATTAGAGTCCCTGCCGAATACATATCCTGGCAACGCCATTGAAGTGGGGAGTTAGGTTGTTCGTTTGCTTGACTTTAAGCGGCTATGTAAATGCTCGGTCTCAGTCGCCATGTTGTAATTTTTTAATTCTTTAAGCTTTCATGAAATTCTGTGGAAAATAAAATGAAATTTGTGATTATACGGCGAGTTCATTTACCTTGCGCTATAGAACATGCGCGAAAGTTAAACTTTTAACGAGTATTTAGGCCACAATCAATCCAACAATTTTATTTAACGTTCTTCATTTGTTTAAATGACTGCAGTCTAAATGCACGTTGAAAGTTCAACCGCCGTGTCTGTACGGTAGCGATAGGAAAAATAAATTGCGATAGGTATAATAGCAAATTTCACTTTCTGCTGAGAATTTCATCAAAGTCCAAAACAAAAACTCAAATATGATAATTGAAACCGAGCCCTAAGTAACCTGATTGGTGTAAGGTAGGTTTGTTTAGTCACGTGACCAGTTTTGTTCGGCCACAAGGGTACTTCTTAAAACCTCACGATTTACTAGACGCATGAGAACTGTACTTCCTACTGAACGTATCAAGATGAGGTTTTCAGTGGCGTGGCGTGAAGTGTTTCAAGGTGTGTGGCTCTTAGCAGTGACTACTCACAACACTGTGTTGTGTGTGGGATCGTTTGTCTGGTAGAGCCAGAAGCATAAACGAGTCAGGGAACTAATTATCCAGTAATATACCTTGGTCTCTGCAACACAGCTGCCGTGTGCTCAAAGCGCATAGTCGGTGCTAACACTGCACGCGATTGAACGCAACCCTGCTGTGCCACTGATAGTTTTGCTCTACACACGCTAAACTCTTGACATAACACAACGCACCAAGGCGTTTCGGGTTCAATTCCCGGTGGGGTCGGTCCCCGGATTCCCTCACGTCAGAATCGTGCCGGACGAATGCCGCTGATCGGTGAGTTTCCTCGGTGATCTCCCGTTTCACCAGCTCCTTCATTCCGACGCTGCTCCATTCTCACACCATGTCACCCCTCACCAGCGCTAAAGACCAAGATGTCAAGTGCTGACCAAAATCTCACTTCACTCCACTTCTTCACATAATGTAAACAAAGGTTGAACGAGAGGTAGAGGGGAAGTTACAGAGTGAAGTAACGTCGGAGAGGCCTGGGTAATTACCCCTGTGCGCGCTCCCACAGGAAGTATGTCTGAGTGAGTGATAGAGAGAGAGGGGCGAGACTCGAATGCTCCAGGACCTGAGAGGATGGTGAGAAGTTCCTAGTGTTGCGAGACGTCCCAGCTGCCCGGTAGCTCGGCTAGGTCGTCCGTTACGCCCAGCTCTTTTGTTTCACACACGATTGTGTCCGGCTCGCCAGGGAGAGCGACGGCTCAACGTTTCTCAGGCGGCCGCTTGGCAAACCTGGCGGGAGACTGCGAATGGCCCGAAAGAAAAAATCCTCTCTCTTTCTCATGTAGCACTCAGTTGAGAGTTGCATTCTCACTATTCCCTACTCATTTGGCTGGATATGTTGACAAGGCTTAATACTATGCCTTTCTTGCGTGCAGACCACGAAGTTCGCATGTGTGAATAATGTTAAAATTAATTAGCACTCTATGAACCAATTTTAGAGGTAAACACTTACAAATGAAATGTCTTTCGAGTAAAATTATTTTTAAAACATTGCGATATAAAACATTACTTTTCAAATTATTTTCTCAAAATTTTTGTGTGAAATAAATATACCTTTGAAATATTAAGTTGCTTACAGAAATTTAACGTTCAGAAGTCTTTACCCAAAAAGAGTTGACTAGTTAAGAATTGATTAATTTTATCATCGGTTCCGCATTTGAATTCCTTGTTTGTAAGTTAGGCTACCAAATATATTCACCCCGGCAGCAGCGATGTCGTTCAAGACGGAATCACCTGCTGAAACAGACAGAAGACAATAGAAACTGCAGTGGGCTAAACTTATAAACCTTCCCAGCATTCGCCCGAAGCGGTTTAGGAAATCCGTGTAAAAATTAAATCTTGACCGCTTTGGCATTGGAGCCAGCGTGCTCCCGAATACGAGCCTAGTGGTTCATCCGCAAACCAACGATTTTATAACTTACAACACTTTGGATTCTGTTTGTGTCTGACTGAATGACAACAACTGCACACTTGAGGTGGCATCGTCGTTGAATCAAAGCATGTCTGTGAAACAAATGTAGGGAACGCTTTGAAGTATGGCAGTCTTAAAAATTCTGGATTTTTAAGCTATATTCGAGTTCTTCGAACCTGTTTTAATGAGGACGTTGTCTTAACTGAAACTTTCTGTACCTATCGGAAGTGTTTTTATCGTACATTGGTACAAAGGGTACATGTATGTAGAATAGTTTAATAAAAAATAGAATTTCTCCAAACATTACAATGCACCTGAAGCGTATTGTAGGTGGCGCTCTTAAGGGGTAGTGTTAGACAATTTTATTATATTTTTAGTTTTTAAGCCATATAATTTTTTAAAATGGTCTTATAAAACTTTTCTCTTCGACAAAGTATAGGATATTCCTTGGTTAACTGCTTGACATGAATTTAATAATAACCGAATCTTTTATTGATAATGCATGGCAAATTAATGAATGATTCAATTATTATTTATGTTAAACAGTTTACCAAGAATATATCCTAAACTTTTTTCGAAGACACTTTGAATAAACGTTACGGCTCAATAATTTAAAATGCAATAAATTTGTTAAACACTCCCCCTTAAACGCCAAAAATACCGTTCCTTGTAGGCGGTATCAATAAACAGAATTATTATTCACATAACTCTCATTTTCCTCATTATATAACGACGCGAAGCCATTCATAACGATGGGAAACTACATAGAGTGAGGGCGGTGGCGTAGGAAGGAGAAATGAGCACCATAAGATTATCTTGCCCGATGCTGTGTCTAATTTCTCCTCAGATGGAAGATGGGGGAGTGAACGTGTACATGCGAACACGACGAAGTCGTCAAACAAGGGAATTGTTTGTCTTCCTGGTTGGCAAGCGTTGTGGGGCAGCGGTTGCAGTATTAAGGGGTTTACGCATTTAAAAACGTAAGGTCAAGAATTTAGAAATTTATCACTCACATTGTTTTAAATCTAAGCATAAACAACTGAAATTTTATTGCTTATTGCTTAAATTCGGCAGTGGAAATCGTAAGTTTAATCAGTCACAGAAAATGTCAATATTCCCATGATGACATCCGTAGTCCTCCCGATAACCGCCGTATTGGTTTAACCTAGGAAGGTACACAAGGCGTGGTATTTCAAGGAAATTAAATGTAATTTGCCATATAATTCAAGGTTTCAGTTGTAAATACTATCAGAACATCGTTTAAATGTCTCGTAGTTATAATTTCCTCAATATTTTACTAACAGTTTTAAACAACAGCCTTTGGTACAAACAGTGTAGCCAAAAACATAACATTCAAATATGTTCGTATCGGCTCAGCTCCGGCAGTAACCTCGCTATTGTGTGCGTTCAGTTTTTACCGCTTCGCTGCTTACTTATTAAGTCTACTTCTTACTTCTTTAGTTTTTAACTGTGCAAACCTCTATAAACCGCTAATGTTGTCAGTCGCACCCTTCAATCATTACCACATCGGACTTTTATAAATAATAATTTATGAGGCTGGAATGAGTAGGACTCAATCTCAGTTCGAGTAACCTGATTCGAGTTTTCAAGCGTCCAATAAGTTACGAGAGCGGTTTATCGATTCTCTCTACCGATCAGGGTAAGCTGATTGTAGCAGAGGAAATACGGCAAAGTGGCTTGTGAATATGTAATCAGTAGATGAAACTAAAGTGAAGTGAAATCTGTAATCATACGGCGAATAAAATATCAAAGAAAAAAGTACGGAACGAATGTTGTAAGTAATACAAAAAGTAACATGAAAATTTCCAGTTGTCGCGTACAGTAAAACATTTAGCTAATAAATGAAATATATAAGCTTTATTTCAATTTCTTTTATATGAAAAATTCTGGATTGCTTACAAGCGTTTAGACAACCTGGAGATCGACAGAACCTTGCCTCACGACAGAGAAAGTATTCGTTTATGCTTTCAAGTGATACTAAGATCTCTATAAGCTCTTGTGGACCGCTTTGTCGAAATAAAGCCGTTTAGTACAATATAGTGTTAAGTATAACGTTTCCAGATATCATTATATTATATTTCAGCATATTATGCGGAACGTTTAGCAGCTGTGTGATTGTATTTTTATTGATTATCGGCCATTATGGAACCTAACACGCGTTGGTTTGTGTTTTTATAACGTCTTCGCATTTTCACTTTCAGCTAAGTTGTGGTTATAAATGCAAGGAAAACAAATTTTTTTGGCCCATGAATTTTAAAAGTATTTAAAAAATCTATATACAAGCGCTGCAAAGACGAATTTTACCACGCATTAAAAATTGTAGTGTTTTTTCGCATAATTTTGGCCCAAGCAAAATGATATTATCACAAAATAAAACATATCCAGTCATCTGTGTTTCAAGTCATCTAAGGAAGCAACGGTCTGAGAAGAAGGGGTTTGGATACTTGCGTGACAAAATGGCCTCCTTGTTGAATGATTATGTTACTGAAATCTGCGTCAGCCCATTAATAATTATTAGTATTGAAGTAATATGAATGACGAGTAGGAAGTTAGAATTTATTTTGTAAGCATGTTATTTTATTATATTTTTCTTAGTTGTGTTGTACTGTCTATGATACCGTGTAAAAGTATTCGTATGTACAGCCCCTGTTTAAGAGCTTTGGCTCAGAGGGAATAAACTGTAAAAACACTTTCTAAAATGTTTAGGAAGTGATTATCCCAGACGCAGTATGGAAGAGTTACCATACTTACGCCTTGTGAATATCCAAACCTTACAGTTGTTACAATACAAGTCTGGTAACTTCAGTATACATTTGACTGTTTTATAAAAAGGTTTCGGATTGCTACCATGGATGTCTGGGAAACTATTCTACCATACCTACTTTCTTAGTGTTCCTATACGCACGTTTGGTAAATTTACAGACTATTATTTAGAGCGTACTTACATGTAAATGAATAAAATTAAAAAAAAAAACGACGCCGAATTATTTCCTTACCTGTGAGCAGCGACCACGTCGCCATTGTTGTCGGTGCTGCCTTAGTTTCGGTTCAAACCTGCAACAGACCAACAATCCTGTCAACCACGTATGCTATGTGCAGTTTATTTCCAAGCAAATGCCAAGTGTAAATTAATCCTGAAGTTTGATACTTGGCATATACCAAATCAACATACAGCATGGGAGGCGTTCGCTGTCTCCAGCCTCCAACTTATTGGGTTTGGTTTTGCTAAAGCCCGAGTGAGATTAACGGAAAAATCTTGAAGCATGGAGTCATATCCTGGCTTCTTACTACAGACCATGGCCACATTCCTTCTCGATTTGGAATCCCTGATTCAATGGTTCAGTCCCCAATAATTCTGCTGTGGACGATACGACAAGCCTCACCACTTGCCTAACTTGAAACCATTGGCTCGATCACGAACACATTCTGTCTCACTATTCCGGTCTTAAAGAACAACTATCGATTCAAATCTCTTGTGAATTCTTTATTGCATTCGGACACATCGTTTGGTACCGCATGTGTGGTAAGTTTGTTATCACATAAAATCGATGAATAAAACGGTGCTAATAGTCTACATGATACACCGAATTCGTATGTGTATCAGTAAATAAACAAACTTACATAACCACGAATTACAGTTAAGACCATCCTATTTTAACGTAATGCATTAAAAAATTCAAGACTAAGCGCAGCCATATGATGACTAATTTCATGTAGAAGTTTGGAAAATAATACGTCGTGTTTGTTTGCAAAATATTATTTTGCTTGATTTTAGCTCATTGCCTTACCAAATTGTTACGGTAATACTTCGGGTGGAAAATCTAATACCGTTATTACCACCAAAGAACATAAGATACAAACTATGCATTTGTCTGCAAAAAACAATGCAGAGATTCTTCGATATGAAAATTATGTTACTAAATCACTGCAAACCTAACGGACGTAGCATTAAGAGGAGTGGGCATTGAAGTAAGAAACGGCAGAATATTCGTAGGCGTGACTTGCCTTGACGAACAAGGTCACGAAGGATCCTAACCGTCTCAGGAGCGAGGGCACGCGGCGGATACACTGGCGTGTAAGGAGGTGCCGAGGGGGAATGAGGGGTGAGGTTCGACGGGGCAACCCACGAGGCTGGCCCCCTGCTGGGCGGCCACAGAGAGGCCTCGATGTTATCTGGCGACCAGGGTGCCATTGTTGGCAGGAAGGAAGATCGCCATTCCATTGTTGGAGCGGCCGAGGAGCGCGGGTAGCCAAGCGTCTCGAAGCGCGCGCCCTAGTGCCGAGGTTGGCGGGCATCTCCGGGCGTCTCGGCGCACAGTTGCTCGCTGGTAGCTACGGTAGCATCGTCACTTACCTACACCTCATCCGATTTCAGCCCGATGTTTCTATCTATGCTAACGTACTGTACAAATGCAGACATACGTCCCAGAAATCTTAGAATGAGACTAAGAAAAAACACAAGCAAACGAAAATGGAATCTTCCATGTTCCGTTGTTTTGGTGTATGGGAGTGTTGACTACAGCCAAACTATGGTTGTTTTCTAATTTTTTCGTTTGATTGTGTTTTTCTTAGTCTCATTCTAAGATTTCTAGGACGACATAATATTGCAATGGCGTATGTTCACAACAGCTGTACACTATGTCATTCTGCCCCATTGCTAGAAACATTCAAAGACAATATCTAATTAGCTGTTTTACGAACATTATTGCTCGAATCCTAAAATGGAGTAGATATTGTTAACTCGAAACACAGGTGTGTTAAAAATAGATATCTTACGTGGAGGATACCCTAGGGCCAGGGCATCGTACCACGAATACAGATTTTATGAACGGGAGATCGTAGGCAATCTGAGTGCCCTGGAGGATGACCTGAAATGAAACCATACCACGGTGAGGGGCGGGGAAACGGGAGATCCCGCCGGCTAGCGACATCGTCCAGCACGATTCCCACATGCGAGAATCCGGGGACCGACTCCGCCGAGGATCGAACCCGGATCGCCATGGTGGAAGACAAGTGGTCTGAAAACTCGGACGTCGCGGCCTCTACACGTGTGTTAAAAATTGCTATTAACATTTAGCCTGATTGTTTAAAGAAAAATTGAAGGAGCCGAGTTTGTTATCAACATTAAGGAAAATATATTTCAGTTGATAGTTTGAATCAGTTTATTCATAAATCACTCCGCGTGAAAAACCGTCTGCCTAAGGAAATATTTTTATGGACATTTAGAAGCCTGATTTTTCTGATTTTTTTTTGTGCTTTCTGGTAGAGTCAAAAATTCTACATTCGATTATTCATAAGTTTATTTAGACGGTTAAATTTTCCATGCCTTCAGACACGCATTTAAATTCATTATCTGTAAATGTTATTCGAAAACTGAAATACAGGATCGCTGCTCAATATCACGTTCAGGCGAGTCGTCGGCGGGAAGACTTTGAAATATTGTTCACAATGTGCCAGGTTTCTTTTGACAGTGACACTACGCTCTTGTCCGATCTGTGTTTTTTCATTAGTTAGCATATTATACGTATGAAAAATAATTAAGTGAAAGAAAACCTACTTACCTAACACACAACAAATCGTTTACAACGAGTTATGGCGGCCTTACTAAGGCCGCCACCAGGTTGGCGTTCCAACTGTGTGCTGCGTGTTCGGTGTTACATTATTTCTCATAATACAGTAAACTTGCGTCCGTAGCGCTTATCTACAAAAAGAAAACACACTACGACCGCTTTGGAACACGAATTTTAAAACATCAAGCACGCTGGAAGCATTATTTCAAATTGGGCTAAAATTGACTTTTCCAGACGGTTGTTTCTTGAATATTAATGTAACGGATCCGTGTTATGTCGAGGTCTATTATTATATTGGACTTTGCTACAATGACGGGTTGAATAAAATTATTTGCCCACCGCTTACTTACTAGTTTACACCAAAGATAACATTGCTAATAACATGTGTTTTCAACAAAGTTAATAACAATGTTGTAAAAATGCTCGAAAATTGTTTTCATCAATATGTTATCAACATTGTGGCCAACGTTATGTCATTAACTTTCTTAATATTTATAAAAAATGTTAATAACATTTGTTATTAATATTTTGTTGAAAACATTTGCTAGCAGCAAAAGTTATTAATTTTAGAAACATCTTACTAACTATGTCACCAACACTGTTGTTAACATTATTTTCCCGACCCATTCTAAGGCGGTCTAGATCAAAGGTTGATGGTAACAAACGTTACTAGCTATGTATCAGCAATGTTGTAGGCATTTTTGTCATAAACATTGTTATTAACTTCTGTTCACCATTCTTATAACTTTGTTAGTAACACTGGTGTTTTCAGCAATGTTAATAACATATTGGCTACCAGCATTGATATAAAATAGTGTACTTTAGCTTAGAATTTGTTGATAATATTTTGTAACTAACATTTTGTAATCAACATTGTTGCTGTTTTTTTCGGTATAAACTGGGCTTTAAAGTCTCGCAGTAAAAACGTTACGGCGGAAACACTGAGCGCGTATTTGAACATTTGGGCGTAGAGGCGATGTCACAATACTTGTTTCGGTCGACGTCGCCCGTAGTGCCTCATCGAGTTTTGCCTCTCACACTCACACACACCTACTACCACACGACGGCTTTGAGAGCTATTTTACTTCTTTCCGCCAAATGCTCACATGCTCTGTAAATTCGGTTTTAATAAGTAACCAAAAATAATAAAATAAGTGACTGTTCGTTAAATTTAATATTAATTAAACATGTTCTTGCCAGAGACGTTACAACGGACAAATTATATGCTCCACTTGAATTTGCGACTACCCCAATGGCGATACAATTCCTGCACACATACTAAATAAGCTGTGCTACGACAAGGTTTATTTAGAGTATATGTAGCCTATATGCTTCGGGTTGTTGTACTTACAGCCAAAGTATTTTTTAATTTAATTTCAAGCACTAAATTCACTGTGAAAAATTCAAAGAAACATGAAGTAGCATGTCGCACAGCTTTCTTTGATGTCGATAAATTAAATTATAGGGGCATGACATTAACGTTTTTACAAAAGTAACAATATGTTACACTACATATACTGAACTTCATCATTATAGAAGGGAAAGTTTCAAATTATAACCCCCGACAGATTCAGACAATTTTAAGAGCGTCTTAGTTAAGTAATAGTATTTCTATAAGTTATAGGTATAATATATTTTCAAGAACTTAATTTTAAATTGCAGCAAACCATTAACCTTAATAAACATTTTTTAGTGTATTTTCAGCAAACTCTCAATAGTTATGCAAGTCTAGCAGTGGAACTGTTTAGTTACTGTAAAAATTATGCGCAACACAAACATTCTGTACGAAAAAAAATATTTTTTAATAGCAAAGCTGTACTTCCTTACATCGTTTATTATTCGAAATCGTAATAATCTGCTTACTAGCAGCCATTAACATGTGTAGTTTTTAACATATTCCAATTTAAGAAGGATAAATCTGTTTTAAAGCGTAACTTGTGGGTGGCCTTTAGATTGCTGAAAAATTATTAACTAACAGTTCTTACAGGATCAATATGTTTGAAATTTGTGGCCTTTTATTTTCAATCCAAATATTTTTTCTCTAAATGTACATATGAAGAGGATAGAATATTTCCGCTGGAAAACTTTGACTGTGAACCCTTATCGAAAATGCAACTTGTCAAATTTCATGTGAGGTGGTAGCTCATTCAAAAGAATATTATTTGTTACAGAAAATAAAGATATTATCTGTGTTGTATTTAAGTTATATTATGTATCTATATTGTATTCAGGAATACTACAGTAATAATGAGAACTAAAAGAGATAATTTTCAATCAAATCGTGTCTTTTAAAGCACGTGAATTCACAAGTGTGGTAAATAAACTATCAAGGTAAAATAGTATCTAGATAAACCAATCGTTCTCCTTGAACAGTACTCAGAGAAGTATAACTTAATGATGGATTATCATTTGAATTGATCGTACAAACGTAGAAGTTTTATCAAGGATCTTTACAGAGTGAATTTTTCCACGGGCGGAACTTCAAGAGAAGTTTGGTCGTCTGTGGTCGATTTAAAGTTTTACCGACTGGACAGTCTTTGACCTGAATAGTTTGATGTAAGGTATCAAACGAACTGTATCCTAATATTTCGCACCGAGGATGACCGCTTGTAGATGACGGCGGCGTTGGACTGTTCCTTGGAAGCACAACTTCTATCCACTTACCTCGCCTGTGCGGCTCCGCTTGTGTATTTGCGGGCAGTCACCACTAGACTGTGCTCCCAACTGCACCACCGCGGCTATATATACCAGCCGCTTGGACGGCCCCACCACCAACTATCATCCCTTTCGACGGCGTCAGGACGATCCTTCAAGGATGTCGGTTCGACGGCATTTCGCGCCCCCTCCTCAACACCTCCGGTCTCGCGGACGTCCATGTAGAGAAGAGCACGTGGGGGTGGGGATCACGGTGACGCAAATCTCGTGTCGTCTGATTGGCCGCGGGGGGTGGGGAGCACGGTGACGTCACGACCCTGTGAACCGCGGCGAGGGTTATTTCACTTGAGAACCCGGAGGGGGTCTCGCGGGCTCCCCAGGAAGAGATCTTCCGCGCCGATGGTGAGGGCTGCCTCGACGGAAAGGGAAACGGCGAAGGTGTAGGAGGTGAGGTCGTCGGTGGCAGAGGTGGGGGCAGCCCCCGACGTTATCCCTACTGACCCAGTGACTGCCGGGGATGGGCGCGAGTTTGAAGAAGGAGTGGGGAGGGTAGAACGTCTTGACTCGCGTCGTGAACATCCCCGGCCAGGCAGGAAGGAGAAGGAGGGAGATTTGTACCTGCTCCGAGATCCGCTGGTCCAGAGCGGAGCGCCTATACAGCCTCACTTTCTCCAAGAGACTCGCCGTTGCCAGACGTGACGCCGCGTCGTTGGCTGTTTTAAGGCGCGTTGTTTCGTGGCTCGGTGCATCCCCAGGAGGCAAGCCAACACATTGGATTCTGTACCCGCAGACAAGTTTTCACTCCACCACCACCTCATGCCTTCACGACCGTTTGCCGGAACGCAATTAGGCTTTTAGGGGTTCGCCGTTATTCAAATTTTCGGAGGTAACTGCAATCGCCATCCCCATGGCAGCAACCCTTGGTGTTGCTACTTCAGTGTCGGCTCAAACGTCGGTTTGCTCTGTATCTTCGATGTGGTCCAAGTCTAAAACCTGACCGCAATATTTTTCAGAAAAATTTCGTTTACTATCTTGGGAGAACAACGCGAACTCTTACGTAGCTGACGTTTTAAAGTGTCAATCGGGGAAAACTACTACGTTTGACTTTTGAGACAAAGGTAATATAATATCAGTTACACGCTGTGAGGTATATACGAGTTTTAATGGCCGTGCCAGGGGAGAACAGAACGCCCGATGCAGAAAACTCACAAGATTGTACCATCTTTGCAGAAGATTCTGATGGACTGATACCTCGGTGAGTTCCTTTCATTTCTGACAGTTCAATTTTCTTTTGAGAAACATTTGTGTTACTGTTTTTCAAAGTGTGTGTTTGCGTCTTTTTAAAAGTATCGATGGTTACTCTGAAGTGCAGTATTGATTACATTATTCATGTTTGTATTATACTAAGAACTGTCAGAAATGTGGAACTCTGCCAATCCTGAAAGCATTGAGGGTGACTTCTACTAATAAACATTTTAAGAATTGTTTTAATATATATTACAATTTCGAGCAAAGCTGATGTAAAAGAGGCCCCTCTACAAATTCAACGTACTTTTGGATTTGCTGACTACTAACATTGTATTTCATCTTATCACATTTATGCTTATTTTTGGCCTGAACGGCATTCAAACCTTAAGCAGTTAGTGGCGTCTAGGCAAGTTAGCAGTTCTCGTCTCTTTTGCACGGGGTTTCTATTGCGGTTCCTTAGTATCCAAATGTGTGTATGTATTATGCGCATGCGTATGCATCGTGCATACATGTGTGTCTATATATACATATGTATATATGCGAGACGAAGAGCTAAATTGACAGCGTGTATGTGTCCCAAATATATTGAACGTATTTATTATTTATAATTTTTTTAACTACAGCAAAAAATTGAAAACGTAAGACGTAAGTGTTAATTTTTACTGTCTAATTGTTAAGTTCAAAATGTTACTTGCGTACAGATTTTCGGTAAACGCAGAGGTACGCAATTAAATGTAGGGTATCATCTATCATCCACTAACTTCACGGTCGTCAATTGTTTTCAGTATTTTTTGCAAAAAACACATGAATCTTTTGAAATTTTAGCTTACTCAAAGAACACATTGATGAACAATGTACCTTAATACAATATTAAACATTCCAAAATATTATACATGTTCAAGAAGACTCTTGAAGTAAGAGTAATTAGAGCGTCTCTCATTATAACGTGATATGTTGAACAGACAACCACAGCTGACGACGAGCATTCTCAGAGGGACGTCAGACCATGTTTACAAATTCAACGGGTAGGCAAACACTGGGAAACACACACACATATATACATGTATATACATACACATATATACGTGTGTGTGTGTGAGTGCCTATGTGTACACAACCACACATAAAGTAATATGACGGATCATTATATATAAGCTCCGGGACGCTTTGTCTAATCGTTATTTTACTTGGCGGTCTTCCTTACGTCTCTGAATTCACTAGTGCAAATTTACGTTTTCATCCGTAAATGATACCATACGAACGAACGTGGTTGTGTAGTTAATGAGTCGGGCACTGTGACGAGCCCGTTACAATAATGTTCCCTTTTCGGCCCCGTAATACATAACTCTGTGCGTAATATATTTCTTATTATATATTGGTTAGGTTAGACAGCTCGGTTTGCAGCTGCGATACTTTACTTTTTATAGCGAGGATATCAACTTCTGTCATTCAGAAATGCACTGTGACGAGAGATGAAAGAATCCATTCTACGTAAACCTCACCGGGATTCGCGTTGAATAAAAAGTGTTACTAAACCTATCACGTAGAAAAGAAGGGTCCCTTATTATACCCGTCGCAGACTTCTTGGATTGAATCCACGACTATCTGTATGTCGATCAGTTACTGTTCAGACGGACTAGACACCCTCAGTAAGAAGTGTGTACTATGTAGTGTCCACTGCTTCGCCTATCTTGGTAGGCAATATCCCAACGTATCTGTATGGGCAGTTGGCTAACATGTTTTCTTAAGAGTGCGTGGCAGATAAATAAACGCCGAAAACATGTATTCATTTCTACACTTTTTTAGAAGCCAGTATGGATGAAATGCTCAATGACAATCCTAGATAATGATATTTGCCAACTTTATGAGAAAATATTTATCTAGAATTAATAATTTGTTACGCATGATCTCTTGCGCCGCAGTAAAATGGACGAGGTTCCGGCGTCAGGGATTGTGCCTCAGAAGTTAGTAACACTGGAAAAAAATTTTGTTTAAAAAGTTGGCTAAAACTATTGTCTATGATTGCTATTGTTTAATTTTTGCAAACTGGCTTCAAGAAACTTGCAGTTATAGATCAACGCTTTTAGCGTTGAATTATGTACCACGCCTTCTTAAGTCCTTAACAGTGTGCGGTATATAAATAAACGCTAAATACATAAATTGATTTCTACGCTTTTTTCGAAGCTAACATGGATAAAATACTCAATGACAATCCTATATATAGGTAATTTGCCAACTTTATGTGTAAATATTTATCCAGAATTACTAATTCGTTACGCGTGATATCTTGCGCAGCAGTTAAATGCATGAGGTTCCGGCGTCAGAGATTATGCCTCAGAAGTTAGTAACACTGGAAACAATTTTGTTTTAAACGTTGGCTAAAACTATTGTCTACGATTGCAATTGTTTAACTTTCGCAAATTGGCTTCAAGAAACCTACAGTTATAGATTAATGCATTTAGCGATGAATTATGTACCACACCTTCTTAATAAGTTATCTAACAAATAAATAAAAATTAATTTATGATTGATTATTTGTTTATTCGTTTTCTACGCGTTTCTTAATAATTAATCGATTATCCGATTGCCATGAAATACTGGTTGGTGAGTTGTGCGTTCGCGAAGGTTTATGTAAAAAGGTTTTGTGGCCGGGAAAATGAAAAAGGTTTAGGTGGGGACGGGTGGGGGGGGGGAACAGAACGGAGAAAAAGGGAAGAACATCGTACCTAAATATAATTTTGTAAGTTGTATGTGTGACCACGAAAGATTCTGTCAGAAAATTAGGGGACGTGGGAAAATTGGATAGAGGGGCATAAAGGGGTACCCTAAAATTTTAATGGGCATTGCAGTGAACGCCACGACATCTAGTACTTAACAATACGTAATTGGATGATACTATGCGAAAAGTATAGGGAGAGAAGGGGGCCTGGTCTGTATTAAGAAACGATATCAGCATACATCTGGAGTGATTCAGAAATGCAATGGAAAACTGTGATCAGGATTGTCAGGACGGAAACAAAACGTGTTTCCTTCTGATAAAGTCTGATGATTTACCGTTGTGCCACAGTACTCAATTTTTTTATTGAAAGAGTACATTATGATTATGAAGAAGACATAGTAAAACATTTGCAGGAATATTTTCTATGTAGAGTTATGTGTCAAAGTTTGCAAATATCCTCTTAAAGTTTTCTCACTGAGATGGATTTAACCCGTCAACAGTGAAAATAAGACTAATAAAGTAGTATTTGTACTGCATTATTATCTATAGCAAATTTAATTGGAATACGTGATATACCATAATTCATATGTCCGTGCCAAAACGCCACCGTTGAGAGCAAAAGTCAGAAATCTCAAAACATACCGTATGAAAATATCTTCCATTGCATTCCGTCATTTCAATATGATTTTCTATCCTAGTTTTTTTGTGACTGGCTGGTTTTAAACAAGAAACTTAAAAAACTTTGCTTTCCAGTTATTTAGCCGTTTTAAACTGATGTGCACTTGAAATAACTCTACCGTTTGTAAATAACTGCGACTAAATGAAATATTTAAATGGTAACAATGATTTATTACTACACTCTCAATTTAGATTATTATTATTTTGAACAAGATAACCCTTAAAAATCTTATAATTACCAGTGCGGATGTATTCTGTTATGTCTGTAAATTACTAAGGGTCCGTGTTTTTCGTAAAAAGAATTTTGCCTCACTTTGTTTCGGTACCTTGTGTCCAAATCTGCAGATATGTTTTATGGTCAGTGATTGCATGCTTTAACTCTCAAAAGCCTTGGGGTTCTACCGGTAAATCACAGACTCGTGGTATTCCTGGAGCGTTATTGCAATTGGTTCAGTCAAATGTGACACGGCTCTTCACAAAGATACGTTGCCAATAACCATGAAACAGAATTGCAGGTGTGCACGTAAGGCGCTGAAACGAACTGGGGCAAAATTCTTTTCGTAAAAACAGAGGTGCCTATAAATGACTATAAATCTTGAAAGCTACCATTGACACAAATACTCCGATAATGCAGATAAAATTCTAGTAAAATTTTATTTCGGAAGGAATTTGTAATATATTTCATAATTTGGAAAATGAAACAGATTTTCTTGGCAGTTTTTACAAAGTTTTGTGCAATTTTTCTAGAAAGCAGGGTACGCGCAAAAATAGTTAATAAATGATATGGTTGAATAATTAAAGCGTTGAAGAATAAGTAATTTAAAATGTTTTATAAACATCTTTCTTGTCCGTAAGGTTGTCTGTTTGATAACAATGGGATGTTTGGAAACAATGGGATATTATGTAACAATGAATACTTTTTTTTTTCTAGAATTGCATATGGGAACATATTAACTCATTTACTTGTCTGTCTGTCCGGTATAAATTTTTTCAGTCGATTTTAAACTAACCTTCCGATGAGCAAGAGTCTTGAAACTTTAAACATTGCTCAGAACTGGAAAGTAAAGCAATCAATACAAAATAAAAATAATTATTTACATAAAAAATATAAAATACATTTTTATTATTGCACCAGGTTAACCTAGCTTTTCGGTAAGAAATAGTGACTTGAATTTTTAAACTTAGCTCAGAAAATGATGAAAATGCAATGTATGGAATAAATTGTGATAATAATGTAGTTTACAAAATAAAACGAATACGTTTTTAAAGCTAATGAGTACAAAATTTCACACGCACATAACTAAAAAGTAGAAAACAATATTTATTAAAATAAATTATGTACCACATTTTTAAAACGAACTAAAAAGTACAAAATTTTTCATTTGAAAATACCTGTAGGAATAAAACAAAATATTGGACGCAAACAATAGACAATAGCATGAGGTGTAAAGAGCTCCTGTCGTAGAAAAAAAAATCACACTAGTTCATATAATTTACGGCGCAGTAAAATTGTTAGTGACATAGGTGAACTATCCAACCATAATAACTACCTACCTATAGCATACAGCCCACGTTTTTCATTCTAATCTTACAAGCATTTTATATGGGACGTTACTTTGTACTTTTTAGTTCGTTTTAAAAACTTGCTCTTATTGTCTTTTATTTAATATTACTATCCCCTAAATGTCAGAGCCACTGAGATTCTCTTGCCAAAAATATTTGTTTTTGTTTGCAGGGACGAAAATAACTACAATGCAGTATTTAAAGTTTCCAACGTTATTTAATGCTTTCCTGAACAAAAATATTTGAATTATTTACAGCGGTTGAAATGAAAACGTGCCGCATGATCGATAGTAGATTACCACTTCTTAAAGTGTCACATAAAATATTAAAACGTAATAAATTTGTTATTGTATCATATAATTGCTAATTATTTTGTATACTGTATAAAATTAACAATATAGATTTCATTAAGTTGTTCTTAATACAATATGTGTATATATATACTGTATATATATATATATATATATATATATATATATATATATTAGTGTAAGTTTCTATCCTTATGTAAAGTTGTGTGTAACCATCGCTTTTGACTATAATTTATTACTCAACTTATACACCATACAAAGTTAACTGTGTTAGCTGATTTTTTTCTTTACTGGTGCTCTATCCTTGCTTTGGTCGATTATCGAAGTCGGGATTTGTTCACGTGCGTAAGAGGCGGTTTTAACACGTGTACTTTACTAGCTCTTCTCCACTGTTGCAACCGCCACGTGTAGTTCACGTGCAGCTATCAAGCACATTTCATATGCGTCTTGAGTTCACTCACCTACACAATAGAGAGCTGTGGGAGTTGTACAAATATGGAGGCAAGGCAGGGAGTGGGTTGCTTCAAAGCAGCGGATTGGTTTGCGGTTTCTTTCAAGTACGGTGCAGAAAGCTCTGGAAACTGGGCGTTGCGTGTGATTGGTTATTTCACACTGTGGAGATTTAATAACGGGCTCAGCCTATCAAGTTTGTGCAGCTGCTTAGATTCATCGGTGAATCAATGTTTAACAAATTGCTTAGCAATGTACCACTCCTTCATACATGTATCCTATTATCACATGTTCGGTTAAGAGTGAGAGACGGAATGTAATGCGTGAGAGACGATTTTATACAGAATGAGGCAACATAACTTCCTTTTTTGAAATGCGCGCCATTCAGGCTGTAGACGTCCTGGCGGGGCGGGAATGGTCTCATTCGAGAGACGTGGGTGTAAAGTTTTGTTTCTCGTCGCGGTCAGACGCCATCATGCTTTGAAAATGTGGGGAGCGTGCGTTTTATGTGAACATGCTGGAGGAATTTTTATTTTCACGGCTTGATGAATTGGACTTAGGGGACATTTGGTTCCAACAAGATGGTGCAACGGCAAACACACATTTTGGAGGAATAGATGGCTGTTTTGAGGGAACACTTATCCGGAGCCCCTCATGTCAATAAGGGGCGATTTGGAGTGGGCAGCTCGCTCGCCCAATTATATCCCTTGTGATTTTGATGTGAAGTTATTTGAAACCTCCCGTTTATTTCAACCGTCCAAGGACCCTACATATCCTGAAGGCAAACATACAGGCAGACATTTCCAACATACTCGCTGCTATGCTGGTAACTGTCATGAGAAACGCCAGAAATTGGCTTACTTAGTGTATGGATAATAGGGGGCGTCATCTGCCCGATTTGATATTTAAAACTGTGTAAAACCAAACTTTAGATATGTACCGGCATTATACAAATTAAAATGAAAACTTTCTGAGTAGTATAGCGGGTTTTATTGCCACGTTAAAAAGGAAGTTATGTTGCCGCAACCTGTGGGCCTATAATATTGCACATTTATATTGTACAAAAGTTGTCAGTATAATTATATTTTGATAGAATCATTGCACATCTTACAACTGAGATTTTATTATATACGAGAAGATTTGACTATCTGCATGCATTGTTAGCGCGTCAGACAATATAATTTTCACAATTCTGTATTAAATGGCTGTAGATTATTAAACATAGTAATTTAATATTACAACTAAATTTCGGGTAACAACACCATTAACTAAAATAACTGTAGACAAAAGTTCATCAATAACTGTAGCGAAAATTTTGATTATCTCTCACTCTGAACGTTGAATCAATTTTAGAAACATAGCCTACATCTTTACAATTGTGTCAAATGTTTACCGTTATTTACAACTGATTTAGAACTGTGTACAAGTAAAAAATGTGCACCACTTCAAGAAAACCATATAAATAACTCTGTTCTAATGAACATGTTATTATTAAAAACAAACATGACAAATTCTTTATTGTATTATTTTTACTCAAAAATTTTACTTGTCAATAGTTTATGTATAGTGATTACTGATATTTGTATAGAGATAATAATTCGTACTCTATGTAGAGCACCTACGAAAAAAGTCTGTATTACTCTGTTAAGTTATATATTTATGTGTCCTTAACTTTTCTTTACACTGCTTAGAAATTAAAATAATGTTATATTCATATAATAGCTACGATAAGTCGTATAAATTTTAGTAATACTTCATTAATGGATTAAAGTAGTAAACAACACTGTTTAAGTGAAATGAAAATATTTTTCATTTGCATATAAGTGGTATTCTGAAGGAACATAAGTACTGGATAAATTATTGTGAGAAAATAAAATTTAGCAATACTAATTTCAACACCTAACAATAGGAGTATGTAGAACGTATGTTCTGCGTTCGGTTCAGTAAGCGCGGTATTCTGACAGGAATATTACGTAAGTGACCCCACTGAAATTGTCATGTAATAACGCGTTTCAAAGTACCATAAATCACGAACGATACAAGAAGGTGACACCTATGTTCATCTCTGAAATATATTAATTCCCTAAATAACAAATTACCTTATGATTGATAAAAGAGAAATATGAACACGAATTCTAAAATATATCTTTTGCCTTTACGTTGAAAGTTGCTGCGGGGCCTACTTATGACAATAGATTCTAGACAGTTTTATAAATAACTTTCCAGAAATTTGTCATACTAGGAGGAATATTTTAGATACTGTCACAGAATAAATAAGTGTAACAGAAGCGACAGGGCTTTGTTTATAGCGAAATCGTTTTTATCTTTGGGTTGGCATAGTTACGGAGCTGTTCAATTCACGTAACTGGTTATACTGAACTTAACTTTGCGTAATTAAAAAAGCTGCTAGGAAACTTACACGTAACTTCTTATATACTATATTTACAAATATCCAATTACGAATCAAACAAATTACAGCATCCTTGGCAATGCAAACGGTTCTATAAATTAGTGTACACAAATTCACGTGCCTTTGTTTACTTTCCTGTGCGCCCCAAGAGTTAGTACGGTAAGAAAAATTAAAAATAGTCCTTGTGTTACTTCTGATATAATTGTCCAGAATTCATAGGTATAATTACCACCAGGACATTGCAACTGAAATAGGTAAGATTCGCGAAGTTTTTTTTTTACCTCCGCCAGACAACTAAAAATACATGTTAAAATAAAATAACAAAGAAATTAATACATTCATATATAATAACTCACGACATTTGTTTAGTTCATTGAAACAGTAATTCTGAAATGACTCGATCCATTGTTCACTAAGCGTGTTTTGAAGTTGGTAAGAAGAAGAAGTGGTAGAATATTTCGGCGAAAAAAAAACTTCTCGTTGTTTAATAAAGGAGTTAGGACTCATTTAATAAATGCTCCCTGGAAACCTCGACGCATAGCTGTCACCAACCTGAAGCTGCTGTAGGCATTGAAAGCATAAAAAAAGGAGAGACAAGGACGACACTGACGCATGTGCCTGTGTCTCCCCCCATCCCCCTCAAATTCCTCTTAAACGCTGAACTCGTAGGGGGAGTTTCCATCGTGACTCTGGAAATATGGAACGTTCAGCAGTGACACTTGAATTTATTTTCAAAATAAAGTTCGATGTATGACCCTTGAGAAGAGTTCCCAGTAATAGTTTGGACCGCCACTTTATTTCATAAAACATTTTCTTGTATAAAAATTGTTCATACATGCCAAAATTGTGTTTATTTTTTCCCTTTACGTTTTACTTCAAAAATACGTAATTATATTATAACTACATGATTTAATTTGAATATACATTCTTTTCGTGCTATCAGTTTTCGATCCCTTATTTAAATCTACAATTTTTGGTCGTGTTTGTGAATACATAAACAACATAGACACTATTATTTTACACTCACATTCGTGATTATATATATATATATATATAAATATACACACACATACATACATATATAGGCTTTCCACATGAAACCTCCCTGATTTCAAAATGCAATATAAATAAAACAATTGGACCTATAAACTTACGGTTTGCATCATCATGTAGAGCAACTTAAAAAGTTTTTACAAAATAATTAATGCACTCCTACAAGGGCTCCTTGCATATCTCTCAAAATGTCTCACCCCATAAGCGCCAAGCATTATTGGGAGATTGAACTTATTTCATCCACAATTCTTTTGCGGGGATTACCAAGGTCACGCACAGGTGAGGCATACGCAATGTCATTTAAAGAACCCCAGATAAAGAAATCCATAAGGGTTATGTCCGTAGATAGCGATGACCACTAGATTGGTCCGTCACGTCCTATCCAACGCTTTGGAAATGTTCCGTCCAGGAAGTCGCGAACATGCAAACTCCAGTGCGGTGGTGCACCACCCTGCTGAAAGGTCACATTTGGCTGAAGGCGAAGAAGCTGAGAGACAGCAAATTGCTCAAGCATGTCCAGATAAACGGTTCCTGTGACTGTTTGCTCGATGAAGAAAATTTGTACAATAATTCTGTCTTTCGTCAATTCACACCACACATTTACCTTTTCACTGTCTCTGACATATTTCCGAAAACTGTGCGAGTTTTCGGAACACCAAATGCGAATGTAGTGTCGATTAACGATCCGCATGTGTAGAAGTTTGCTTAATCTGTAAAAACAACATTTCCTAGATGGGTTCTTGCTCGATCCGATCCCACATCTCATGACAAAATTGTGGCGAAGCTGCAAGTCGTTTGGCTTCAGTGCTTGCACAATTTGCACGTTGTAAGCATACAGACGAAGACGTTTATGCAGCACTTTGTGAACTTCTGAGCGAGGGTTGCTTAGCTAGCTTGATGCACGGCGAACTGACAATGATGGGTTACTTTGGAAGGCCTCTCGGATATCTTCTACCATTTTGATCTGATGTGCGCTGTCTACCAGAACCTGACTGTTGGTTGACACTCCCATTGGCTAGGAATAGGAACATGTCATACCAAGCCTTAATCTCCTTGACATCTGTTAGCACTCTGTGAAATTCACGTAGGTAAGTCCTTTAGACAGCAATAGGTGATTTAGTTTCTACATGCCACACCACGCACTGGGCTCTCTCTTGCGGTGTAGTCATTCCTGATAATTATTTGGTCGTGTTTATGGGTATAAAAAACCTATACACTCTTATTTTACACACAAATACATGAATATATATGTATATGCATGTTTCTCTTACTATTTACATTAACACGCCTGCAAAGGAATAATATAATTAAGGGCTGTAGTAAATTGGCGAGTAACATTTTTACTTAATTAATACGCATTGTATGATGTAGTTGTCTAAACAATTTTTACAAAAAAAAAAACGTAAGTATTGGTTTTACCCTACCAGTTGAGATAGCGAAGCGGTGTCTGTGACGTTGTCGGGCGGCAAGAGAACTGACTAAGAATTTCGGCACTCAACTCGCATAATAAAAAAAAACATTTATATTTATAGATTTTAGCTATTAATTCTCCATACAGTACATAGTAATTTCAATTAGAAAAAAAAGTTTCGAAAATTTCCTGGAAGTCAATTAACTTCTTTAATGGTGTTAATCCAGCCATAAGAATTATATCACGATAAAATATTGTACAATGGCTGTTACGAACAACTTTACTCACCCACGAAAATGTAGCAAAATTCAAAATTTAAATAATGTTACTTTCAAGTCATATGTTGTAGCGAGAAAAAAAAGATCGATGTTTGATAAACCATTTAGTTTCATGTTAATCCGGAAAGTAATATTTCCACACATAGCTGTGCAGTAAATATTATTTGCTCTGCTAAAGGAGGGAAAATAGGTATTTAATGGGCGTTATGTTTTTAAAATATCAAACAACCCTCTTGTGTTTTTTTTTACGGACCAATGCATCGGAAACATTAAACAGTTTTGCAAAATTAATTAATATGTATAACATTCTACAAATTTTTCAGCAGTCATGTAGGCGATTCGTTATAGTCGTCACATCATAGCAATTTAATATAAAGCTGGTTTGTATACTTTTTGCTTACGAAAAGTACGTGAACGTAATAAACAGACTCCTAATGTTAACCACCTGCACTATCATAACGGAGATGTTATAGATCTGAAGCATGTGTTTGCGACACAGTGCAAAGCGCGCCGGATGTAATGCTGGTATGTTAGCCGACTCGTAGGTAACCTTGTTCGAATGAATGACTGTAAAGATTGCAGGAAGTCTCTCATTTCGTCTATTGCTGAAGGAGCTACGTTGCCAAAAAAAATTGTTTCCATCGAGTGTGTGTGGCGGTGTACGACGAAGGTCATTCATCTCACCTTGCGGGATGTGGCAGGGAACTGCTACATCATGGGTTCCTGAAGATCTTCTGCCAAGTGTGCTACTACCTTCCTACCTAAAGGCCGTGTTACAATAGAAACAAACAAAACCATACCAATAGCAATAAAAGTTGAAATCATTCTCTGACACGGTTCATGCTACAATCGTGCATAACCAAAGCCATAACTATGTAAATTTCATAGTCACATAATAAGTTGGTGAACTGTAAACTTTCTCATCCAAGAATCTATGTCTCCCAGTCGCAATGAAATTATATTTACGACCATAGATATATTTATTCCGAGAAAATAAACAATAGTAAGGTATAGTTTACAGCAAAACACTGACGGAAATTGAGATACAAGGGAACGTTAACAAAAAAAAAAATGTTCGTTCACCACTTAAACTAGATCGGAGAAGAAGTGTAAACGTTTGTATTTTTATGCCGATTCGTGTAAGACGTTGTATAATGGCTTCGGCAATGGTAACGGGCGTGTTTGTGATTATAGTTATTTTAATAGTAGCACGTCTTTAAGAAAACTTCTCGCCTGACGCATGAACGGTGCTCTAGCGTGTCACGTGAATTTATTTATTTTTTTTTTTTCAAAATCGCTTAACTTATACATATTTCGTTTATATACGAAAAAATAAACACTTAAATCTTCGCTTCTATAATTTTAAAAATTCAGCACGCTTGTTAGAAACATGGTTTTTGAGTCTCTCAAAATGGCTAAAAAGCGGCGTGTGTTTTTTTTTTTTTTTTTTAATACTGCAGTAACTCCGAAAACACCGCATGAGTTTGTAGAGAGGAAAAACAAGATATGTGCGTTAGCTTTTACTTCATACTGTCAAAAAATAAAATTGTAGGGTCACCGCTTCAAGTCCGATAGGAAAAAGACTACAATGTCGGTTCTTCCACTGCTGTTATTAACTGTATCCACGCTGCTTGGCGCGCAGTGAATAGAGGCGCTATGCTTCCCGTCGAGCCTGGTACTCTGTTATCTTATCATTCCGCCGCGCCGTTCCTACGCGTCCGACTAGGATATTTGAAAACTGTACACACTCCTCGTAAGGCGAGGCCTGTCCAGGTCGCCGGGCGGTGTGCAATGTTTCCGCCGACACAAGTCTACACGAAAACTACTTAACGTGTTTCAGCCATATCTGCTAAGAAATAACATTCGAAGAACTTTGCAAACGTGTATACCATTCTTAGGTGCTCCATTAATCTCTTAAGGCCGGTATTCCTAAACGTGTGTATAAGGATTTAGGTGCAGCATATGTCATGCCTAGATCTTATCGGTATTCCTAAACGTTTGTATAAGGGTTTAGGTTCAGGACATTGCTTATTCAGGACTGATCTGTGACTTTTTCTTGTCCTAATATAATTACACATGCGCAGTACGCTTAGCCCTGCAGACGGCTACACATGTTACAACGTATTTTACCGCTTGCTGGACGAATATCGTTTTTAATAATAAAAGAGAAAACAAAAACATTCGAATCATACAGAAAATGAAACATTGTGGCAGCAGGAATACTAAATAATAAACCACTAGCATTTTAAAAGCCCAATTATTTCAAAATAAACAAATTTGTGGTTTTAAAAGCATTGCAGTATACGTATATTTTTTTGGATGTGGTTTTCGTAAGTGATTGAATGGCTCAGACAGCCGACCCCCGTGGCTCAGTTGGTTGAGCGGCCGACTTTGGTGCGAGGGGTTCTGGGTTCGATTCCCAGGTCAGGCTGGGTGTTAATTTGTGTTTGTCCATTTGGGTCTCAAACCTTGTCACCATACAAATTGTCCAACAAAACTTGCTGGGGTCACTCGAAATATGTCAAACCTAAAGGGGGGAATGGTTGGTGCAGAGTTGATGCGGAATATTCCGCATCACCGCTGCACCAAACATTAAAAAAAAAAAAGACGTACAGGTGTCGGCTCGGTAGTAATTTTATTTGGGTTCGAATCTCGGTCACTCCAATTTTTTTTTTTTACTTTTTTGTATATTATGTATCACAATAAGGTAAAAATAAAATTAATGTTTATTTCCATAAACATAGTTTCTAAGCATTAAACTGACTCAAAAATATAGAAATAAGATAAATGTATAATGAAACATTAACGAATAGAAATTTTCCCCCCCTGTGAATTGTAGTCAACATGTAGGAATACCACGTCTAGTGTACGGAATATAATGACTTGACTTTTTTTGTTCTTTAAATGCTTACAAAGAGAATGAATAATGGACGTACGAACAATAGGCACCTTTTGTAAACCGGCCTACTTAGAAAATATGCAATTACAATTGTTACAAACTGTTATATACTGTTGATTTAAACACATTTTTGTAAGATACGATACGTTTAACTAACATTCAAAAGTTCTGACTATGTTTTTATTTACAAACATTCCAATATTTTTTAAATTAATTTCCGAAATAAAATTTTCACAAGCAAAATAAAACGAATGTCGTTTATATTTGTTTCCTTAAATAACTCGTATTTAATCTGCGTTACGTCATGTTAAATAAAAGTTTCAGAAATAATTAAATGTATTCACGATATATTCACCTGCGACAAAAAAAAATCAAAGATCTGTAACGGGACGTTTTCAAAACAGCTAGCATGCTATAAATAATTTGTAAAAATGTCTCCATTCTCGTGCCATTGTAATTAAAAATTTAGTTAAATATATTTAAAAAATTTACAGATTCGTAAAAGTCTAATTCAAAAAATCGTTTGTACGACAGAAAATCTGCTCGCTAGTTCTGTGAATTGTGCATAGAGACGAGAGAACATTTAATAGACGTGCAAATGCTGCTCTTAACTTAATAGTTTTTTTTCGGTATTTTGTAAGGAAAATCTCAAGGTAAGTGATCACATTTAAAAATTACAGTTTTATTTTTAAAGTAAATACACTTGTACACTAATCTGCACGTTGTGCGGGATATTTTTTTTTATTTAAATGAGGCTATAGCTTATGAAATACATGTCAAAAATATGTCCTAAAATTTTTCTGCAAAGTGAATTATAGTGGTAGTAATATTAACACAGAAAATATTTACAAAATTTTATTTCTTAAAATGTAATGCAATATAACAAGCGCTGAAACAATTAAAGACCAAATAGCCTATTTTATCAAAGGAAGAAAAAAGTCAATTTTAAACTACTACCCATTTCACGTAATCATTGAAATTACATTTTCAACTTACCTCACCATAAATTTCTCCACGCGGTACCTATAAAAAATTGTCTGAATCATCCTGTGTTAAAACCTGAAAATGATATATTAAAAATAACTTAATATCAAACATATGTACCGAGTTTGGTGATTTCCAGATGCATGATTAGTGTAGATAACTCATGTGATCAAGAAAACTTAAGATACTCACATTACCAGCATTTTGATAGGCTAATGTAAACAACGTCTCTCTTCAAAAAATGAGTTTTGTTTATCTCATGAACAAAAAACGTTTTAAATGACCGCCATTATGAAAATATGAACTAAGTACATATAAGTCTAATCAACTTTGTCTACTGCACTATATTTTTATCAAGTTTGATTACATTAGCTCCGTATGTTCGATTTTTTAATGTGGAGGAGAAATTGAGAAATACACAAACGGACAATGGAAAGTAGACTTAAAGAAAAATAAGAAAAGCCTTCGAGGTCCTGCATATGAGTATTATGGTAGCCGTTTTCCCATGCCTCCGAGAGGTGCGCCGAGATTCGGCCGTTACCAGATTATTCGAAAACTGCTCAACGCACATGAGTGATGTATGCTTAGGAATATAATTCAAAGATTACTATACATGTGTATACCAATTTCTGGTTCAACAGTAATCATTAAAGCATACTGTAAAGCGGCCAAAATGGAAAGAATGGGTGTTTTAGCGGTGCTTTTCGAGCATTGAAATCTTGCTACTGAATCTTCTATAGGGTGCAGATGTATACAACTCACCTTTATCGTCAAAATTACAATTATGTCTCGTAGACGTGAGTTTCGGCGAAAAGACAGAACGCCAGTTAGTTACTTGCGCCTAGAGGATAGGGTAATGAGTGATGTGCATGCTTTCTCGAACTTACAGCTTCCGCATTTGTAGATCTCGAACGCGCAAAAGACGTCCACGTAGACACCAATTTATAAAAAAAAAAAAATAACTTACTTTTTTTTTTACTTTGCACAAGAGATTGTAACTTTATTTTTAATACTTAAATTTTTAAATATATATAACATATATTTTAATCTATATTACTGTATTTATTATTTATTCTAATTTGAAACAATTTAAAATGCAATACATTACGTTTTAAATGTAAAAAATTAACGTATTTTTGTTAAATAGCTGTTGAAAGTCACTGCTACTTGTTTTATAAAAAAAGCACTGCCCAGCGTCGCCTTCAATTATTTATAACCGCACACGGGACGCCAAATAATAATCCGTGACTTATCCGATACCTTCAGAACGTTTAGGAATACGGTTGCGAGATAAAACACAACCCTAGCGCTTCTGTGTCCCGAGAGGGTAGCACATTAGTCCTGTACAAACCGGTGAACCGTATATTACCGCTTGCCTGCCGAAAATCATATTTAACAATACGAGAGGTGGCAAACACAAGAAAATGGTACTTAAAATAAAACTTTACGATGGCGAGAATATTAAGTCATAAGCTACAAGATTTTCAAAAACTTAAAACTATTAATAAATAAGAAAATTAATATATTGTACACAGTTTGCTAAATGCAAGCTTAAGTATAAAATTTTTGCACTGCAAAGATACTAGCGCAGTTGGCTCAGGTGACAGTATCGGGCGAGCGCTCGTCACGTACACATCGCTCCGCGCGGCGTGTGTGTCTGTGTTACGTTGTAACCGCGGCGCGTCTTTTGCGTACTTTGTGAGTCTATTTTGTCGTAAAGTGAACATTATGCGTCAACATACCCTACGAATCACCTTTGAGACGAGACCTTCCGCGCTCGAGATTCACAATTGGATTGATACGACGCTACACCTACATGAAGACCAAATTGAAGCCATTCAACTTGACGGCCGACAAAACTGCCTGTTTCTGAAGCTGATTTCC
>PNEQ01098011.1:0-21954 GCA_003012365.1 Medauroidea extradentata
TATTGTTTGAACAATCATTTCACTAATCATTCTAATAAAATACAGATTTCTCTTGTCTAATTTCATACGTTCTATTTACACTCATTACATGTGCAAAGCTAATGCTAGTGTTGATCTATACGCTAGATACCCACACCCCCATTAATGTTAACGTACAGATCATTTCTGATTACGTTATACGTTACAAAAAAAATTGTAACATGGACCCTATACCGACTTTTCAGCGTATTGGTTAAATAACACATATTGCAGTATTACACCTTCTACAAAATATGTTACAATTCTTCAAAATGCCGCTGGCTTCTCGTGCCTTTATGAAGCCTAGTGACACATTATATAATCATAATATATTTATTTATTGAGAGAAGCTTGCCAAGAGAAATGTGTCTGGTACGGTGCGGTGGTGGCAACACTGGGGCGCGTACTTACTTTACCTACACTAAAATAAATGTTTAAATAAAATATATTGCACTGCAATGAATCTACTTTACACGATCTGCACTCATTATAGGCGGCTTCTGTATGACGTCACGATGCTGGGGTTGATTGTGGCGGCACCACGCGGCTAGAACGGTTAGTGTGTGACGTCAGACCAGGAACTTACCCAGCCACATAGCAGAAGCACGGGCGACAAGGGCTGAGATATGTATGTAAAGTATGTTAAACCCCCCCCCCCCCCAACTGTTAAATGGCCACATATAAAATTATTTAGAATCATAATGCAATTTAACAAGCAAAAATCAACAAAGTGTGATTTTTTTTTGCGATATCCGTGGACATGAAAACAAAGTATTATTAGCATTACCTTCCAGTCATAGTCACACGAGCGTAAATAAGTAACGTTTGAGGACCAAAAAATTTGTTTACTATAAGTTTTACTTCCGATGATTTCGGTTTGCCTGCCGTTACGTTCGCGTCGTGTAAATAAACGACATGTTCGAGATAACAGAGCTATCTGCAGTTTTAAAACTTGATTTTTCTCTAGTATATCAGTTTTCCATGCCACTTATCAACCGCTGTAGGAGAATGAAAGACACTTTTCCCTAGTGCATTGAACGCTTCATGGAATGATATGGAAGGACTAGTACCCCAAAGCTTTTTTGATGCATTAATTATTAGGGAAACATATGTTTTTCTTTCGTTCTTTAGCATGTTATTTTGTAGAATGTAAAATTTTAAAACACGTTCTATTTATTACAAGTTGTCGTTTAATAAAGCTGATGCAGACTTTAACACAGCCTTTAACACAGCCTTTAAGGGTGTTCAAGTGTGATAAAATCATAAGTTTATATTTTTTATGAAATATTGTTAGTTTTATAGACGATACTTGTGAGTGCAGTTGCCTCTTAAGAAACAATTATTGCTGGCGTAGTTTCTCGTAAGGGTGCGTCAAAGTAAACATTTGCATGTTCTGCTGCCATGCAAATAGTGAAAATCAACTGACCTACTTGAACCAAATAATTCACTCTAAACTTACATCACATGAGCTATGCAAGAAAACTTCAAAAAACTTACAACGTAATATTTTGAATTAAAAAAAAAAAAAAACCCAAAAATTCAGAAAAAATTTGAAAATTCAGGAATTATTTTTAATTCAAAAATAGTTCGCAGAATTTTTCAAATATTTTATTACGTAGCCTATAGTATGTTTTTTCACCTTGAATTATTTCACTTACGTAAGTCAATTGGTTTTCACTGTCTGCATGGCAGCAGAACATGCACATTTTGACTTTGACGCACCGTTATGAGAAAATTATGCGAGTTAAAATTGTTTCGTAAGAGGAAACTCCACTCACAAGTATGGTCTACAAAACTAACACCATTTTGGATCAATTAAAAATTGTGTCTTTACCGCACTTGAACACCCTTAATGTCGATATGAAGCCATCGACGTTTTCAAAAGATTTTTTTTTCTTTCCCCACGCCGGTCCATTGCAGACATTTTAGTTCGCTTCAGAGAAGAAGTCTGACCTCTCTGTAGCTACCCTATCTTGCTCTCTTCCCCACTGCCGGTCCATCGGCACACACCTCCACCTCCCACACACACATACTTACACAGGACTACTATCTGTGTGGCTTGAAGTTTCAAGGGAAAGAAAAAAGAAGGAGAGAGCAGCTGCCAGCGAGGCCTCGTCTTGTTACGAAGTATCCAACCTCTCTCACACTCCGGTATCGACTTCTCGGCACCAGTTACGACGTGCCAAACGCGCGAAGGACCGCTGCCCTTTGGGCTAGTGTGTGTGCGCTCGTGCCCGCGCGCAGCGTCTGTGCCTGGCCTTAATGAGTACTTCGGCACACTACCCACGACGTGGGGGACAGGCGAAAACTACTTTTGTTCCTCCCCAGAGTCGTGGAGATCAACATCAGGGAAGAGACTTCTAATAGCGACCGTTAGCAGAGAATGAGACACCACCACGGCACGCAGAAACTCGAGTCACGTTGGCAGACCTTCGGTCCAAAAATGATCCTAAATTACTTCTTAACTGTTATCTAACATTAGGGGAGACTGTTTCCAGCTTATCATTGTTTTCAGGAAGATTGTCGAAAGAGTATGACCTATAGCCAAATAAGTTATAACAAATTTGTAAAACTATTCCTGAGCAGCAACTTTGATATTTCATACAGTTTAACAGTTATTTCGTATTTCGATACAGTGTTTTTAAGTTTTGGACAGATCCTTGCAGCATTTATTGTATTTAAAATTTAGTAACATAACGTTTCGATAATTTTCTTTCTAATCATTTTCTAACAAATTAAGCAACCCTACACGCAAATTCCTAATCCTTAACATCATAATTTCAACTTCAGTGCAGTCTAGAGTATAATGGAAACTTTAGATATTAAATTCCTCTGTCATTAGTTGCTACGTGATCGGATTCGACTCCCAAGGAAAGTAAACTATCTTCAGTATACAATACTATTGGGATAGAAAACCACTTCGTATTACGTTAAAAATATCAATATTTTTACCTTTACATAGTTAAATGCATTTGTTTATCAGATAACTAAGATAGAGCGCATACGCACGCACACAAGCGCTCACGGACGCAAACACACACGCACATTCACACACAAACACGCGCTTTAATATTTTATAGAGTATTTTCTTTCTAAAAAGCTTAATTTTGCAAACTAAGGTTCATAAAAGTGTACATGAGAGCACTTAAATATACACTCCTTGCTAGGAAAAGCTAAACTCTCGGATCAATTTCCAGAAACAGTTTGGTTTAAAGACAGTATTCGAAGAAGTGAACCAACAATTGATCTAAGAGTCAAGCAAGTATCGTCAACAAAACTAACACTATTTAATATAAATATAAAATTATGATTAATCGCACTTGAACACACTTAATGTCCCATAGTAAAAACCGTTCGGCGGGAACATTGCACGCTAGTTCAGCGCTGGGCTCGTTGAGGCGACGCGGTATTTGATGCGCGCTTCAATGTCGATCTTACAGCTTCGTCACTTTTGAGCCTCTCACGCGCGAGTAGGCGACGCCCTTAAGGGTGTTCACATGGCAAAAATGGGACATTTTTAAATTTTCACGACATAGTGTTCGTTTTATAGACGTTAGATGCGAATACATTTCCACTTAAAATAAATTAAGATCTTGTCTTCTTACAGCAACATGTCAAAGCCAGAATTTGCAAGTTACGGAAAAAGAAGATCAACAAAAACCAAGTTACTTACTCGAATGAAAAAGTTTACACTGAAATTAGATAAGCCTACTATAGACCATGTGCTAAGATATTGAAAACATACAACAAAGTCCTTTACTTAATTTATGGCAATTTGTTTAAATAACTAAACTAAATTTTTTGGATTATTAAAAAAAGCACAAAGTAATGTAATTTTGTGTGTTTTAAATATTTTTGTTGACAGTCTATAATATTTTAGTGTAAATTATTTAATTTGAGTAAGTAACTTAATTTTTGTTATTCCTATGTTCCCGTAACTTGCAAATTATGACCATCATATGTCGCTAAGGGAACCTATGAAAGCTAAAAAATGTTTTCAAGTGGAGAATGTAGTCACAATAATTAACGTCTGTAAAACGAAAATCTATGCCGAACAAATATAAAATTATGCATTTTTTCTACGTGAACGCCCATAAAAGCGACGAGGTATAGTGTCGAAAGGGCAATGTAAAGCAACGAACAGCTTTTTAAGGATTTTCCGAGATCCTTTTGGATCAAAGAAAAAAACTATAATATATTGCGAAGGAACGGTGTACCGTTAAAACTAAGTGCAACCAGGAGGTTTCCAAAACAAAAACCACAAATTAAGACTTGGGCTATCAAATCATCCGGAGAAACCGTTGGAAAACTGTGGCCACTATGATATTGTCATAACCCTTACCTATCAAAAATGCTTCGATAAAATTACTTGAAGGATAATATGCAGTGTTTACAGTACGCATAAACACTAATGGAAGTGTTACGTACGCAATATATGTTCTGTCTTTCGGAACTCGCCCAGGAAACAATTGGAATTGTAAACCATAAGAGTTTGGTAGTGCTGGAGCGGGGCCGAAATTATTTATATGCTGGCTGGGAGACACACAAATTTAATTTAATACGGTAAAATGCGAGTGAGAGTGCAGTAATTTTCTCAGACGAGTCGCACTATACTGTGGGACGAGGAAACATAAATCTGTAATTAGAGTAAGAATTCTGTTTAGAGATACTCCATACCGTCAACTAGGGTGACTGGCTCTTTTTTCACTCCCCTTGCCTTATAAACTGCATAAACTGAAAGCTTAAAGTTATTACATTAATATAATTTTTATTGAAGAGAATAGATTCTAATGAACGATTTGACATCACAATACAAAACTTAAAAATGCCATACCTTCGTAGCTAATTGTTAAAAAAGTGGGACAATCTCACCTCCACATGGGGTGACTGTCTCATTGCATTATATAGCTTAAATAGACGTATAGAACGATGGGTGAGACAATCTCTCCCTTATTTGTACATAAACAATAACATGACTACAGCAGTACCAACTGTGTTAACATTGCAGTCGCCCATTATTTTTTATTCAATTTATCAAGTCTACTAAGGAAAATCCACGATCGCCATCTTGTTTCTTTATACTGGTAAAGGATATAGCACCAAATAAATGTTTGTCCAAGTTGTGGGACAAAATCACCTCAATGAAGACAGTCACCCCAGTTGACGGTACCAATGGAAATTTATAAATCAGTAATTTTAAATAGGATATGCATTTATAAAACTGACCTAGTTAAATAATATGCTTTAAATAATATTGTTTCAGTAATTTCGGGGATATTTCTATTGTACATCTCCCATTCCTAAGCAACTTTTGTAGAAACTGGGTCGTTCATTTGTTCAATTACCGAGCAGCAAAGCCACAGGCTTTTATATCATTCGACTGTTAACTGAAGGAGTGGCGAAGTCGACGATCGCCGCCAGCAGCCAGAAGTTGGTCTCATAAGCACTTCATTCCAGGGAACTACTTCAGAAATAAGAGCGGGGAGAGAAGCCTCCGCGGAATTTCACTTAACGCAAAACCGATAACGCGAGTTGAAACATCGTCGCAAGTTTTAATGTCTCCCCGCGCCATATTAAAACCGCAGCCACCATGAACAAGTTCTCTCTTCGGAGAGCCGCGAGACTTGAGCGAGAAGTCTCCGTTCCTCTCCTTCTGGTGGAGCTCTGGCCGGCTAACGAAGTTAATTTTATGCGGAAGATGAATAATAATAAAGATTCTTCCTCTCCAGACTTTCGCCCACCGCCCTCTTACCGCACCATCTTCGGCTTCCCTGCCCGTCCCGCCCAGGCGGGGTCCGGCATTTCAATTTTTCCCGAGCGCGGTCGAGGGAGGCTTATTGAAATGCCCCCCGGGGGGATGAAGAGCCACTCCGCAGCATCCGGGAAGGCGCTTTCAATGCCCAGGGGCTCATTACGACGTAATCCACTGCGTGTACAAAGCACCGCGGCGACCATTGTCCACGCACACACGAGGGGGCTCGAAACACGGCGTGCGATGCTTCCATGTGCACGGTCGCGGCAGAAACCAAGCCTCTTCATCGCAGCGGCCGAACAAAAACTGACCAGCACCGCCCCGCAAGAAGTCCCTGGTTCATCAGCGCAGACTCGGCAAGTGCGGTTCTTCCGGCCTTCTGTGAAGGCAAGAAGCGCGAGATTATTTCTTGCGCCGCGTTGCTCGGTATAACGACATAATCACTGCCACCGCAAAGCATCACACACCCTGTTTCCCGCCCCAAGCAAGACCTCGACCATACACGACCAATCAGTGTGCATCGGTGGCGAAATGTTGAGCGAATGGCCTGTGGAGTATGCGTCTGAATAAATTACGGTTGGTGACCCCTTATTACGCATCCTTATTAATGTATCATATTTTAAGGGGGAGTAGAGACAGCATTTTGTATTTACCTATTTTGCGTAATAATTCTTGACTAGTTTTCGTTTCTAAAAATTTGCTCCTAAGAAATTGTATTATAGTTCTGTTACGACATCTGATACCGTCCAGAGCAATTAATATTCTATTTCAATACTAGCTTCAAATAAACCACAAAGTCTTACGCTATACATTTACATAGCCAGAATTTTCATAATGAAACTCTTTATTGCAATAAATTACCTTTGTTGAGTGCATATTTTTTCCCTTCTAAATATTGTAATTTTATTTCTCATGTAAGGTCATATCACATTGCACGAAATGTATGTTTCACGTTAAACTTGTCAGTATACTTCGATACACACATGGCAACGGTCGGCTCTTCAATTTTTTTCTGTCGTTTACTTAATCTACTAGTCTCATTCGTGATGAATGCAACATATTAGGGACAAGCTGTAAGAGAAATTCCATAGAATTTCCCAGTCATAAAGCCCATGGAACATTCGAGCCTGCATGGGGGAATATACCTTTACAATGTTTGGTCCACTACGATTCCGTATAATTAAACGTATTAAAGTGAACTATCCGTAAAACAATACTACATTTGTGTTACCTTATATGCCATACTGTGACTGTACATAAGCCTACGAAAGTGTCGCGAACTCGTCTACTACACTTATACAAACCAGTTAAGCCTATTTGTTTTTTTTATATGCAGAGTTTCTCATTAGTGATTACGATTCATAACATATCCAGTTATGTATCTGTACTTTAGTAATTTTTTTGATGTTATTGTACAGACTCGCGACCGAAAGCAGCTTATTTGCAGTGGACACAATAAACGGTTTATTTATAGAATAATACTGTATTACGAAAATACGATTAACTAATGTAGAGTAAAATATAGTGAGGAAGGAGCTTCTCCAAAGGAGATTCATGTGTTTTTAGGATCCGTCCGTATAGCTCAATTCCAACGGACTATTTTCGTGATATTCACTTCAATGGTACACCCCTAAACTAAAAAATTATAATTTACGGATTTTTTTTTTAATTCGGCACCAAACTGGGGTACAAATATATTTAATGTTTGCGAAAAGTCATATATGATTATGTGACCCATCATGACATTGCGTTGCTATTTGCTTCTGAAAAATGTTCTAAAATTCTTTTACATTTTAACATGCAGGGATGCAAAAGGGTGAAAATGTCATATTTAATATGCTTTCAATGGACCGTCAATATTGTTTAGACCCAACAGACTATCATTTTGATTTTTAGTTCAAACGGACACTTACCTAAATGATTAATATGATTTTTGAAAGACCTGTGCAATGGGTGTGCAGGATTTAGTTACTTGGACAAACTCCATTGCGAAATAAATGACTGCCAAAGAAAACTTATTATAATAGAAAAACATAAATAAGCAAAGTATGTTTTAGTCAACAGGATACATAAACAACATACAATTTCATTTATGTAATCGGGTCACATAAAAGAAGGAAAAGTAGATAATAAATGAAAATAATAAAAATCAAAGAAACCCAAGTCACCATCAAGGCAGACAACCCAAGTTTGAGGTCTGCTTTGGCAAAGGGACAAATAGAAAAATGTAAGGTCCACAAATAAAAAATAATACTTAGTATAAAAAATAAAATTTAAATTAAAAAAATAAAACAAAATTATTTTTATTTTGTTGGTCATACATGTTTTCTGTTTGCCCCGTTGACAAAGCAAACCTCAAACTTTGGTTGTCTGCCTTGATGGTATATCAGTTGGTTTTAGTGTAGTCCTTAAAACGGAAGCATGTAAAATATGACTAACAAGCCATTACGCGAAAACTATGAGAGATAAAAGTATTTCATAAGAGCCAAATTTAGTCACGTTGTGTCTAAAATAATAATAAAAAATATATATCTGGTACAAATAAAAAATTAAAAAAAAATGGTGATAAAAATTGCGGTAGACCGCGCCCTTAAAGCTTATGCTATATTTTCTTTATTCTTTGATTATAGTAAAAACAATTTTTTTGTAACATTGGGAGACATTTCAACGGTATCTTTTTTGGTTAGATTAAAAATTTATTTATAGCAAATTCAGGTATTCAGTATTAATGACGACTTTGGTATGCATAATGTGTCCGGACTACAAAACAGATTGTGACATTGCGTTTATGACCCCGCACACTTTCAAATCGCGCGCTCCATAATACGTGTTGCATGCCAAATCGTAATCAATGAGGAAGAGAATGATAGTTAAGACTTACTTAAAGACTACCGGTACTTATAGCCCTGATTTAACCTATGTTTTGTAGCGAAATTTTTCATTTTCCTGACAAACTGAAGGAAAAAAAAAACTATTTTATGGAAATTTAACTATATCCACTGGAAAATAATTTTTGTTGTGATACCAACTGCACCGATACATAACTAGATTCCATTTCCTCAATGGGACCGTCTACCACGCGCCTAAAATGCGTTGCAGTGTGTTCGTAAACACGTTTTATTTAGTAAACTATTTCACAGCGAAAAGAAAACATTCGGACAAGGTCGGAATGTCATCGCTAAAACATCATGCCCATTACAGACACGGTTTCTAAGCTCGCCAACGTAACATAAAACGGCTTTTCTTAGATTGCCGTTCTGCAAAATGTAATAAATGGATGTACATGAAACTCGGACAGGAACTTGCAGTAAATTTTTCTGCAGACGTTCCACCAATAAAATCCAATGGTCACCGCTTATGGGGCATGGAAATGCAAGACGTGGAGCAAACGACTGGAATATTCAATCGTCGATAAAGTATGAACTGCTCATCATAATTCTATGAGACTTTTTCGCTGAGCAGATATTTTATTAGCGGACGTCTTTACACAGCACTAGGCGGAAGTATTCTTTGCTTTCGAGTAAAATATCAAAATCAGCTTTTATATAAAAAAAGTTTGACGCCACAAAACCCATACAAATGGAAAACGTTAATTTTTATAGAGTTTAAAGAGATGATATCCAGACCTCTGATAACCGAATTTAAAAAATACTCGCATTTTAATTTGAAAATATTTTTTTTTTTATTTCAAAACCTCCCGCACAGAGCTTTATTGTCGTTAGAATTAATTTCAAGTTAAAACGCGAGTGTTTTTAAATTCGGTGGTGGCCGAACGGTCAGACCATTTGCATCCCACCAAGGCGATCCGGGTTCGGTTCCTGGCGTGGTCAGTCTCCGGATTTTGGCATGTGGGATTCGTGCTGGACGATGCCGCTGGACGGTGGGTTTTCTCGGAGATCTCCCGTTTTCCCCTTCCTTTCATTCCGGCGTTACTACATACTCACCTCATGTCGCCACTCACCAGCTCTAAGACCTCGACGTTGAGCGCTGACGAAAATCTCTGACTCTCAATCAATTTACTTAATTACCATACGTAAGAACCACGTTAAGTTTAATTATTTCCTTTTGTGTATTTGTCGTAAATAACTATTTTCCAGGGAGCTAAACTTAACAAAAGAAAAAATGGCACACATTAAGCACCTTAAAATGTGTTAATAAATTATTACACTTCTAAAATAAAATACGAAACATACACCAATCACCATACAATTGTTGACAATACCTTACATGATTTTTTTTACTTGAGTATGTTCAGTTAAATTTGATAGGTTCTCAAAGGGAATAATTGTTTGTATTTTGTAACACATGTCACTCTGTAAGATATTTTAAGTTTAAAAATGAACCTGAGATGCCTATTTAACTATTTGTAGTGTAGATTTGCCTTCATTTGTATTGTACGCACACTTAAAAATATTAAGAGTTATTCTCCATTTCCCACCACCTCTAGCAGTATTTTTTTTTACCAGTGAATTTTCTAAATAAATGTAGCGTCCTCCACTTTGTATATCTGGACGACAGTTACAAGGCACCGTTGTACCTGTTGATAGACAAGTCATAGATGTTTAGTCATAGCGCACCAGATTTACTATTGGCCGAGTCAAATACGGACTAACCAGTAATAACAGAAAAGCGTCAGATATAAATCACGGTCTATGAAGGTAGAGGTCATGACACTGAGGAATAAAATGTGACTCCCTTCTTGTCGCCGAGCGCTAGTAGTAATTTTGTGGAAGATTTGTCTTGTTTTTGTATTTGGCTTAGCTTAAAATGTGAAGTTGTTATCGGAATTGCGAGTATTATATCGAAGAAAAAAATGGGAACATAATTTTTTATTGGAACACATTTTTTTTAACCATAAAATTAAGTTTTTCAATCTTTTACATGTAGATGCACATGAAAACGATTCTAAAATTTTGTTGGGCACGAAATGATAGTTTTTGTTCAAATGAGTTAACTAAAACAAAAATACATAATATATTTTTTCAGACTACTTTTATAAACAGTTCCACACATGCCAATGCATTTATGGACACGTAACATGTATGTACTATATCAGCTTACCTTATTAACATTATTTTACATAAATAATTGCAAAAAATGGTAAAACGCGAGATGTAAACACGACAAATCTTCCACCAAATGACTACTAGCGCTCGGCGACAAAAAGGGGTCACTTTCTCTTGCTGGAGAGCATACGCAGTGTCAAGACCTCTACCTCTTAGACCGTGGATATAAATACATTACATTTTAGCATAGCGAACGGTCAACACTTCCCACACTCTAAACTGGAAGCTGTTAATATTCACACTTCTCCGGTGATTTACACAGATTCAGATTGTTTAAACTACTCCATCGGGAATTAGTAGAAAACTACAGTTTGCATAAGGGAAATAAACTCAGTAACTGAGTCTGCTAGTTTTTTTAATTCGAAAAGAAAATTGAATTTTATTTTACCAAAATATACACAAATGCGTTTATATTATGGTAAATGTAATTCAGTTTTCTTAAATTATGTCAAGAACAAGAAAAGCTTGCACCAAAGGTTAAAATAATGAAAAGGACATCAGCGGGATTTTAATTCATGACCTTAAGCATACGATTCCAGTACCTTCACCTAACGCGAACACTTGGTGAAATGACTGCCATTTAAGTAATTTATATTATTTTTTACCAGTAATTTGTGCTATATTTCTATCTTTGTACATTGTTGATAATACATTTTCGTTACAGATGTAAACTGAAGTTCTTCAATTACAAATTTATGAATTTGTACTGAATAATTAGTGAATGTATATATACTAACGGAATCTGTTACTCCGATCTGGTATTTCTGACTTTTTTGTCATCAATACTGACAAAACAACAGATTCACCAATGAAAAGCCTTGCGACTTATTGAAACAGTGACAATTTCACAGATTCTAATTTAGAGCGCGCGACAAATCACAATCGTCACTAGTTATTGCCGAAAGTAGCTGTCAAAGTGTAGTGAAGTTAATAGGAAACAGGATATTATAATACAGTATACTCTGTTTAATATAAGTTTGGATGAATCTGACAGTAACTTATGGGCAGTATATTTTTATATTTTGCGATTTATTGCACAATGCAAGACATTTTTAGCTCCAAATTGAACCTGAGATAGCCATTTCAGTATTTGTACAACAAAGTTTGTCTTTTGTAGTGCCACAAATCACAAAACATGAGAAATTATAGCCCATAAGTTGGTGTCAAGTGTGTCCAAACTTCTGTGAAATGGAGTATAAGAAGCATGAAGTATACTCACATTGCACATCGAGCAGCAGGGAGGCGTTGAGCGGGGCGGGCAGAGTGACGTGTCGCACGGCACAGGTGAGTGTAGCGTTGTGGTGATCTCTCAGCACAGGACCCAGGCGGGCCTCAGCTCTCCAGTGCTGGTGTGCAGGGGAGTCGTGGCGAGTGCCGTTCAGAGGCTCTGAGTTGAGCAGCCACGTTAGCTGTGGCGAGGGGTGGCCGCCCTCCACCGTGCAGCCCAGTACCAGCTCTGCGCCCTCGCGCACCGGCAGGAAGACGTTACCTGCGTCCAGTCGCCGCCCGTCCACCGACAAGTAGGGCGCCCTCGGCGGCTCTGCGGACACGACAAACACAGCTTCCTACTCCACTACACACTTGCACACACATCTTATCTCTGGCTGTCAAAGTAATAATTCCATAACCCTGAACTATTTTGAAAATTATACACGGAGTTTACTGGGGAAAGAATAAGAAGAAAAAAAAAACATTTTTCTCAATTTTAAATGTAAAAACACAACTCCTTTTCCGTGAACATTTAAACACATAATAATAAATGTATATAATCAAATGTCAAACTTTTCCTTCCAGTGCAAAAGTATGACAAATTGTTTAAAAACTAGCCCTGGTAATGCTTACGCTTGTTCTTGTAAGAATGTATTATTTATTAATGTAAGTCATCCTCAATTCAAAAAGAAATTCTGCACTATCTTATAATGTGTTCATACTTAAACACAGTTACTTCTGACCTCCGACAGTATTTCTTTGACAGCGCTAAATACCCCATAAAGCTGGATTCACAACCAACAAACTGCGTACGGATGTGTAAAAGTAGAAACATCGAGTATACAAACAAACTTTCTCACCAACACGTTGCGTGCATGCGAACGTACGCGACAAATTTGATAGGCTTTCAACCCCTTACGTACATACGTTAAGTGGTGGATGTGAATTCAGGTTTATGCAGTCGTAAGAACGTAAGACTTATATTTGTATATTAATACGTCTTATGTTTAACGTACATTATTTGCTTCGTTGCAGAACTATCAATATACTTAACTTTACTGCCGATATTTTTCACTAACAAAAACAAATTTTGTGTTCATTAATCCCAAAATTATTACACACGTACGTGCATACGGCGACATTGTGAATCCCACTTAATTGAACAGGGCCACCGACAAGGTAAATAGAGGGCTGGGGGAGGCAAAGAGGATAGGCAGAGGGTTTTATGTTATAAATAATTAAGGGAAAAAAATGTCTTACTCAAATCAAGTATTGTTAGAGCCCACGATTTTTCGCGAAAATAATTCTGCAACAGTTTGTTTGAATGCGTTATGTGCACATAATAAGCTCTGCTACATCGTGTGTGATTGTATGATTTTACTCTCACTTGCCTTGGCAAATTACAGACATACGGAGTCACAATACTCTTATTCTGATTGGTGCAGTCAAATGAGACATTTGTCTGAACAAAGACACCCTGCCAATAACCATGAAGCAAAGCTGCCGGTGTGCACGTGAGACATTGAAACAAAGTGGGCCAAAAATCTTTCCGCGACAAAATCGTGGTTCTAATTATTGCTAGAGGTACGTCAATTTCGCGGATTCATCTGAAAGCAGCCTAGACTTGTCAGTCCTATACACCCAACGGCCACAATCTATTATCTATTGGCTTATAACCGTACAAACAGGTAGCAAGCGAGAGCACTTCGCATTATTTCCTTATTTACTACTGGCTTGCAGTAGTCAAAAGCGTTTCGTAACAGCCGCCAGCGAGTCACAGACATGACAATGAAGTATACATAATTGGCGTTCAACCTGCCCTGGAATGTATCTGCAAAATTTACGTACCTCTAATTATTGCACAGACGTGGCTCATTTGACTGTGCTAACAGGAGCAAGGTTACTGCGACACCACACGTCTGTGATTTGCGGGTAGAACCCTAGACGCCGAGAGTTAAAAACAGCCAATCACGGACAATGAACAAAGCTTCATATGTACACATAAGGCATTGAAACAAACTGTTGCAGAATAATTTTCGCGAAACATCGTAGGGTCTAAGTATTGTTTTACGTTGAGCAAAACCGAAAAAAATGAAAACTAAAATCAAATATGGGAGTGGGTGGATTTGAAATGTTATGCAGCCCGGAAATCCTGTCGACGGCACTGTAAACCAATACCGAATACTATTAATCTTTCCGCATCAAACCAGCAGATAGCAGCACACAAAATTGTGTAATTTAAATTCACGCTGCCAAAGTAATGTGGAGAAAAAGTATGTTTTCACGACTAAAAATCAGCTTTCGTTGCAATGACCAAGAATAAACTGTCTAAAATATAAAGAGCAGTGTAAAACGTATGTTAGCAGAAAAGTAGGAAAATAACATTGCTTTAGTTCTGTAGTTCCACATTACTTCTCTTCAAGCGGCCAAAAGCGATGCGACCATACCCGTGGTGGTGGGAAGAAGGGAACAACGCAACCGTTCGCCCGCCTGAAGGAATTCGTACAATAGTGCAACACTGCGATAGCGATGTGCGATGTGCGATTTGCGATCGCCGCATGCGAAATGTCGTTGCTTAATTTTATAACACTGCAACAGCGGAGGGATGTCGTATGCCTTACATTGGTCTCTTTCGGCAAAAATTGAAGCTAAACGACATTAATGAAAAGCCTGAATTGGCGCGCTCTGACATTGTTTGTTAATGGAATTCGTGATAATATAAAGTCGACATCTTGCCGAAATCTTTTTCTTTCGTATTTACGTCCAGTTCTGTTGGTTTTCAAGGTCGCGAGTCCCTATTTATGCTATTTAGTCGGTTTTATTTTTTTTAAATCCTGAAAACGAGTATGTATCGCAAAACCGTTACATAGAAATGCTGGAAATGGTTTGTGCAATGTAGCCTAAATTTTTTCTCAAACCTACGATTTTATAATTTTGGTTAGTTATTGACTTTAAGGAAATCCAACAAAGTCGATATGTAGCCAAATTTTGGAAACATTTATTTTGTAAAATAAATTAGGGTAGGCCCTACATAGTACAAAGGATTTTCAACATTTCTATATAACGGTTCTGTAATATTTTCTCCCTTTCGAAATTTAAAAAAATAACTAGCAAATACAGCATACATAGGAATCCGTGGTCTAAACAATGGTATTAATCTTCTTCGTAATCGCAGTAGTTTATTTACAAAATTCTTATTTTCCTTCCAGTCGTAATTTGAAAGGCACGCTGCCTGTTAGTAGACAGTTACATGTTATTATCGTAGATAAAATCATCATTCTGAGGAGAGGTGAAATTTTAACAGAGCAAATTCTAAGACAGTGGCAAAATTAAGCAAGCAGCTGCTCCAAGGGCTTCGTTTGTAAAAGATGCATACTACAGTGATTGCCAGGTAACTGGACAAGGCAACCCGAAATACTTGTTACATATATTTAATTTCCTTGACATATTCTTGAATATTTGATAAGCTATAACGTAATTTACTTAGATAAGTTAATAAATTAATGTTTTTATAATACTTTGCGATAATATGTAAACACTATCATGTAAAATGCATTAATACGGAAGAGAGATAACAAATTACACGAAGTGTCACGTCTGTTATTTATTGCGCAAAATCGTTTAACGTAATCACATTATGTTTGCCTACATGAAAGAAACATATACACTAGAAACTATGCTTCTATGACCTGAAAAATCAAAATTGTTGTTAGAAACATGATTATGGAATCCCTTAAAATTATTAAAAACTGCATTTTCTAGACTACTGTAACTCGAAAATGTCACCTGAATACGTAAAACCTTAAAGAGAAGCATACGTTGGCCTTTACTCCAAACTATCTAAAAATCAAGTCTTAGGGTCACAACTTTAACTTCCGAAGGAAAAATGACTACATGGAAAACCTGCACGTCAGTTTGGCTCGCTGCGAATAGAGGCGACATACTTCTTATCGGGTGTGGTACTCTGACCCTTACCGCTCCGTAAATCCCAAGCGCCAAGCGCTGAAACTCTAAACATGTACACAAGACTCTTAATGAGCTGTAAGTTAGTGCGTAAATTTGTAAGTTGTAAAAAAAAAATATTTGTAATCTATTTTTACTGTCTTGCACAATCATCTTTTTCTGTCTATATAAGTCAAATAAAACTTATTTTGCTGAATGAAATAACCAAGTGCTTGGAAATATTAAAAAATTAAATTTTTAGATAGTTCTTTGTTACTCTCCTGGGATGCCAAAAGCTTCATCTGACGTTGCAAATCTGCGAGTGAAGAGATTTTGGTCAGAACTACATCTAGGTCTTCAGCTCTGGTGAGGGATGACATGAACGAAGGGGTGTAAGAACGGAAGATCCCCGAGAAAACCCGCCGACCAGCAGCATCGCCCCGCATTATACCCATACGCGGAAATCCGGGGACCGACTCCAGATCGCATTGATGGGAGGAGAATGTTTTAACCACTGCGTCAACTCCAGTTCCTTAAGATATAAATCATTTTAATATTGTATATACTGAGTACATGCTTTGTATTTGTTTACACAGTTTGAAGCAAGCGAAACGTACGGACGTCACAAAACATCGTGTCATCCAGTAACAACCCAAGCTTCAGCCTCCCCCTGATGACAGGAAAGCAAGAACGTAATGGATTTGAGCCCCCACACGTCTCTCGCGGTGGCGTCACTTATGGACGTGCCCTAATGGACGTTAAGAGACCGTGCATTAAATGGACATCGCCGTGATGGAAGCTGCCCAGCACTTTAGGGGTTGATGAACACGTCGTGACTATTATATAAACGACGTGTTATATTAACTTTTGACAGAAACTTAGTCGCCAGACATTGTCCTTTAGAGTTAAGGCCACTTTTCCTTCCCAGTCCCTACAATATTCATAATAATAATTTTTTTAAGCCTAAACGACAGCAGGTGTCAGAACTCAGTTCGGCTAGTTTGTTGAAAAAAAATGTTTACCACGTTGGATAATTTTTTTTTTCAAATAGCAAATACCATGACATTAGATAACTGTAATTTACCGAAATTTTTGTTTACCGATTTATCAGTCGAAACCGTACAATTCCTTTTCTTGCAAATATTAGTTATCACAGCAAAAACTTTTTTTAAACAAAACTACCAAACATATGTGTGACGTCTGCTCTCCTGTAATCTTATAAATATATTTGTCTGAAAATAGTAGGAACGGTGGATCATGGCTTCAACAACAGCTGCCCATCACACCTACCCCAGCAAGTGCACAGTTTTTACGTATAACTACAGCCAAGTACTTAGGCATGTCAGTACGTATAATTGATGCTACATCTAAATTATGCGTATAAACAGAAAAGATAGCCTTAGGCCTACTTAAATATTTGTCGACAATATTTAATGAACACTGGCTTTTTCAACAGTTTTAAGATACGTAAATAAAATTAATCCATTTTATGGTAAGATATACGTATGTGTATTGAACATCTCAGTCGTATACCGTTATGTGAATTTCACAGAGTTCGATGTCACGTTTAATGTTGCTACCTGCCAAAACCGCAGAGTGTCGTGGAAACCTTCGGCCGTTACCATATTATTCGAAAACTGCTCATCGCACGTAAGTAATGTCTGGCTAAGAATACCATCTGAAGAACATCACATGAACGGCACACATTACCAATATTAAGCTCACCATTAGCTATTGCAGCATATTTTCAGGCGGCCGAAAATAGCAACAATTGGTGTATTTGCGGGTTTATTTAGGTTCGCAAATCTTGCAGGTGAATCAATTTACAAGGTGTAAGCAAGCACAACACATCTTTCTCTTTGGTAATACGTAAAGGACGGAAAATTTAGCTGATTCAGGCTAGAATTCATTGTCCTACGCATACTCAAGCCCCGTCTATTAGTTCATTCTGCGTTGTTCCAGTGAGTAGCAGCTTGTGGACAAATAGTCGGGGTTTGAGTGTACACAGGATAGTGCATTCTAACATGCAGGTCACTGAACCAGCGAAAATTTCCGGCCTCTAGTAGTACGATATGAAATGATAGAGTCGCCTCTGAGAGCTGGCGCGTTGTCGGCGAGAAGAAGAAACGCCGGTTCTCTGACTTGCGCCTAGAGGCTAGAAGGAGACGTAGGGCGCGTGCTGTGTAGTCCTTACAGCTTCCTCACTTCTAGGTGTCGAACGCGCAAAATATGTTCATCCAGGCGGCCACAGTAAACTATTGCTATACGCCAGAATAATGCTTCGCGAAGGTTAAACGGAATTTTTCGAATGCGCCAAACACTTCTACGCGGCAACAATTTAACCAACAGTGTCTCTGTGATAGTGATCCACGGAGAAAAACAGCAAGCAAAGTAACTGATGACTAATGTACTTTAATTGTATTATGCGATAGTCACCTTCGCAACTGCACTCCAATAAGACGACGCAAGTAGCCTCATTTATGTATACACAGGCCGGCCGGCACGCACTCACCCTCCTCCCCCTCCCGCACACACATACATAAACACACACATTGTGCCAACTTAAAACATGGTCTTGGAAAACTACACCTTAGGAAAAATATTTATGAAAATTGAGACTTACTGTAAATCCGTAAACGATATATAGGTGAAAAGAAAAACAATGTTGGCATTTTAAAATTATTCTCTGTCTGTTAAATTGAAAACTTATATTGCATTACAATATTTTATTTATTATTATTATTATTACAACGTCGTTTCCGGTCCCAGACGTCAGTGAAATTACATTTTGTGATGCTTTCTCGTAAGGGATAACCTTATATCTAAAGTTTGTAACACACATTCGAAATATTTTCAAGTGTGTAAGCGCATATACAGGATGTTCAGACACACAATAAGCACAACACACGAATCCTGGGATAAAATCGAAACGAAAATGTCAGTGGTAAAATTTCGTACTGTACTAATTTAAATGTTTTATGGTCTCTCGCTTATGACTCGAGAACCAAGTAAATACAAATAGACAGGGAGGAAAGTGTTAGAGAATAGAACAATGAATACAATGAAGACTAATAGGGAATTACAAAGAAGGATAGACAGATAGGGCGAGACAGGAACTAAGGATCAGGAATGTTCTCCTTCCCGAACAAGCAGATTGATACCAGTGTACCGGACGTGGTCGTTAAGGGCGCGGTCTACCGCGATTTTCATCATCCTTATTTTATTTTGTAATTGTACCAGATATTTTTTTTTCTTGCTTTAGACACAAAACGTGACTAAATTTGGCTCTTATGGATTTTTCTTATCTCTCAAAGTTTTCGCGTAGTGACATGTGAAAGTCATATTTTGCATGTTTCCGTTTTAACGACTACACTAAAACCAACTAATATACCGAACTCAAAAAAATCACAGTGGATAAAGATATTGCAGGCTACAATGACATGCTCATGAAATTATAGAATAGAATAAACATTATTTGTATTTTTAAAAAAAAAAATTATTGAACTTTTTAAATTTTTATTTTCAGTTTCAGCAATTTTTTAAAATTCAAATAATTTTTATTCTTAAATTTCACGAGCATGTCATTGTAGCATGCAATGTCTTTATCCATTGTGATTTTTTGAGTTTGGTATATCAATTGGTTTTAGTGTAGTCGTTAAAACGGAAACATGCAAAAATATGACTTTAACAAGAGCCAAATTTAGTCAGATTTTGTGTCTAAGCGAAAAAAAAATATCTGGTACAAATGAAAAATAAAAAAATTGTGATGAAAATTGCGGTAGACCGCGCCCTTAACAGTGCGTGGTAGATAAATAAACGCTGACATCATCAACTGACTTCTACGCTTTTTTCGAAGCCAATATGGATAAAATACTCAATGACAATCCTAGATAATGGTATTTGCCAACTTTATGTGTAAATATTTGTTCAGAATTACTAATACGTTAAGCGTGATCTCTTGCGTCGCAGTTAAATGCACGAGGTTCCAGCGTCAGAGTTTGTGCCTCAGAAGTTCGTAACGCTGGAAACCATTTTGTTTAAAACGTTGGCTAAAACTATCGTCTAGGAGTGCTATTGTTTAACTTTAGCAAATTGACTTCAAGAAACCTATAGTTATAGATTAACTCTCTTAGCATTGAATTACGTACCCCGCCCCTAACCAGGACCTCTTGGTCCCGTCGCCGCTCGAGAGAGACTCCCCGGTGCCTCTCATCGGTAGCATCCACCACTCTTCGCGCCCCCACCTCTTGTCACCTTTTCCAGCCTTTTGATTGGCCCCTTACGACGTTAAGGGTGGAGCCATCTCTGCTGCATTCCCCAAAACAATCCCAATTATTTCCCGACGTAATGGAATTTCAAGCAGCTTGATGTCGCGTTGCTCCGCCGGCCGTTTATAGTTCTGAGTTTTCAAAACTTCCCCTGACCGCATTCTTCTGTTACCGAGGCGTTATCGGGTTGGGAAATCATAACAGTACGACGACATTTTACATGCACAATGTAAAAGGACTGCACGGATAAAAGTCTCCTTTAGCGCTCCACATCCAGGTTATTTTTATGTATGTTGCGTCAAGTAAACAGAGAATCATGTTTGGACTGCTCGGGATTTTAACATGCACCCCTAATATGCAGGTCAGAAGAAGAGTAGTAAGATATGTGTGGAGCACAAGAGGGGGGGGGGACTAACAACAATACAATGTTGCCTCATTGTGCATTGTAAATGTCATCGTACAACATTTTGACACTGACATAGTCTTCAATTTAGTCTTGTATTTGCGTTGTAAGCATATTATGCGATAGTTTCTGGACACACTATGTATAAAATAAATATACACACATACGCTATGCCTCAGTGGTGCATATATACATCTAAGATGTGCTTCGTAGGAACACATGTACTGACATTGAACCTTCCTTGGTGCAAACAAGTGGTCGCCTAATTCAACGACTCAAGTCACGAGTTGGAAAGTGACTGGACTGATGTCGATCCCTGCTGTCAAATGGCGCCGAAGTCCCGTGGCGATTCATTTCGTTCCCAGCGTTCACTCGGTGGGGAAGCATAGCTCTGGCGACAGTGCAGTTTACTCCTTGCTCAGCAGGCGTTAAAACTCCCACTGACCAGACACGTAAATCAGAGTTTTTTTTTTCCGTTGACTTGAAATTAATCTAAATAAATTTAAATAAATCATATTTGGTTCTATGCAAAATAGTATATACACGGTAATAGAAAATTTATACCTTTTGACGGATTTATTGTAATCCCTAGGGGATAGGTGCTTCAGTGGTTTAAGCACTCCCCTCCCTCTTTGGCGGCCCATGTTCGATTCCCGATGTGGTCGTTTCCAAGTTTAGCAGGTCAGAAAAGTGACGCATGTAGCCAATATTTCGCGCGTTTTCTCAGTTTGTACATGTTTGCCTCATACTTTCATTTAATGGATATTCACCATCACCTCAAATCACCACCAAGTGTGTGGTAGATAAGTAACCGCTAAAAACACCACTTCAAATGTACACGTTTTTGAAAGTCAATACGGTAAAACTACGAAATGACAATCCTGGATAATGGTTATTTGCTAACTTTATGGGCAAACGAAAGCCTACAAACGCGTTGCAGCGGGTACGTAAACAGGTTTTTTCAACGAAACAATTCCGTGAGTGCCCATTGTGCCAACGTACGAAAAGAAAACATACTTCAGACAAGGTCGGAACCTCATTTTTAAGACACTGCGCTCATTAAAAACACAGTTTCTAAGCCCTCCAACATTGCTAAAACGGCCTTTTCAGACTTCCGTACTTAAACGTGTACTAACCGGACGTATGTGAAATTCAGGTTGCGACCTGCACTGAACTTTGCTACAGACTGGCACCGCTCTAAGTCCCATAGTAAATCCGTTCGGCGGGAAGCTTGTACGCTACTTTAGCGCTTGGCTCGTTGAGGCGATGCTGCATTTGTTGCGCGCTTCAAGATCG
>PNEQ01098011.1:22054-65190 GCA_003012365.1 Medauroidea extradentata
AAAACCTATTGCCTAAGGTCGTTAATTTTTTTTTTTTTTTTTTTTTTCAAAATTGACTTTGAGAAACCTATAATTTTAAATCGATGTGATTAGTACTGTATTATCTATCAAGCATTCTTAAGGACTGTAAGGGGGTGAAAACCGTAATCTTATATTTGTTTGAAATATTGTCCATTTCATAGACGTTATTTGAGAGTACACTTTCCTCTTACAAAATAAAAATATGCTCGGACAAGTTTTTCCATCGTGGCATCTCGAAGTAAAGTTTAGTTTTTTTATCTTAAAATCCGCTAAAACACCAATAAACGTAATGGAATGAAAAAAAAACAATAAAACCACATGCCATGTGCTTCTGCTTAAATTAACTATACAATAACATGTTAAAAATTATTATTATTTATTTTAAAAAAAATGTTTTGAAAATTTAAATTGGTTTGGTTTTTTTAACAATTATTCTCAATACTAAAACAATTCGTAATGGATTTTTGTATACTTCAAACAGTAGCTTGTAACATGTAGTTTCAATGCGAATATTTTCATTTCATTGTGTTGATTGCTTTTTGTGTCTTATAAGAACGAAACACACGAAAGTTTTAACTTTAAAATGCCATTGTTGGAAAACTGGCTCAGCTTATTTTTATCAGGGAAAATGTACTCTAAATAACGCCTACAAAACAAACACTATTTGATATAGTCTACATATAAAACTAAGTCCGTAAACGCTGAACAAAATATATCCACGGTAGACCTGCACCAACACATTTGGAGCACCCTCCACCGCTGCATCCCCCTCAAATTTTCATAGCATGTAACCTCCCAGGTTATGTTGTTCTTACAATTACTAGGTTACTTTGTAAAATTCGATATTATATGAACTACACGATAAAGCGAAATAGTTACGAATAGGAATTTAAATGTTGTTATATTGGATTGTGCGGGTTTGTATATATATAAATGTAAATTTATACTCCTACACCAAGACGTTTTAAACGTCTTAAGTTAAAAGTTAAATTCATCTAATAATATCTATCATCACCAGCTGAATTCGTTCTAGTAAGTTATTGTAATTAACTACATCCAGTTGAAGTTCTTCTATTAGTAAAATGAACAAATGCAAGATGAAGTTCATCAAGTGTTAAAGTAATATAAATATCTGGTATTATAACACAGTAATTTAAATAAGTTTTTCCAAGTATTGTTTTAGAAATATTCCGTCTGCGTAGGCACTCAAATTTTATACCAGAATTGCTATTGTTTTTAATATAAATTGCAATGTTTATGTTTAATTTCGAACACCGTTCACAGTAACCCTACTGTTGTATATTCATTACAAATTTTTTAAATTTAGAACAACCCGCAGGTTATTTAAAACAATAGACAGAAACATCACTTCATTGTCGAGGGCAGTTAGATATACTGCTAACAATTAATTACGAGTAGAGAATCTGTTTGACAATCTCAACAAAAACCATTTCCTCTATACAGATATACTGTGTCTTGTCTTTTTATAAATTCCTTTAAACCATTGACATTTATTGCGAGGATATCCGAAACTAAAATATTAAAAAAATGTTAACCACACAATAAAAAAAATTCGTACTTTTACAAGAAAAAGTATGTAAACTAATGTCTACACATTTATCAGTCGAAGCACTACAACAAGATGGTCGCAGGTCATTATAAATGGTATAAAGTTTCCAAATACCAGCGAGGACTAATGTGATAAATTTTTATGACCAGAGGAGTTTGAAGTGAAACCAAATAACCTTCGGCGGCCTGTCAAAATTTTTTGTTAATATTTTGTACTTAGGCCTGTACAAAAATAATTATTGAAAACTTGTCGCCAAAAATATTTTTGTGACACTTCAAACAATTGTAAAATGTAAAAGCCATTATTTGTTAATCTAGAATTTTATTATTTCTTTAAAGCATTTCCTGCTTACAATATTTCTGTAAACTTACAAAAAGATTTTTTGGAAAGTAGTTTCAAATTTTTTTTTGTAAAAGTATAGAAATTTGTTTACTATGCACATGACTGGCAAAAGCAAAAGAACAAAACTTAAATGACAGAACTATTTTCCTCCCAGTTCGAATCCAAACAATAAAACAGGAACTGACGTATGGCGTAAATGTTCCCTCTGATCATATCGAATTATGGTGTTTTGTTTACTCACAGTTGTATTTGCGTCTATGTTACACACTATATTTCATGTACATAATATGTTGCTGAAAATACAATGCACATCCCCGTTAATACGATGCAAGTCACAGAAAGATAAACAATACGTACTTGAACATCAATTATGCTGCAGTCAGCAAGTTGTAAATGTAACCAGTGAATACGAGCAGACTAATTTTCAGATGAATGCATTCCTTCAAAATGGGTTTTATAAACGCAATACATCTACACTTCTTCCTAAATTCGAAAGTAAACATAAAGAAGTCAAAACTGAGTACTAAGCAAACAATTCGCATTTGACCTTACAAGTATTTTCTTCTTTCTAATCTCATAATTAACTTTATATGTTATGCCTCGCACTTCAGTTCAAATATTACAACCTGCGTAAACAATCAACTCACTGGTAGTAGTATGTATCGTAGCGTATTGCTAACGGGGTAAATATTAAAAATTGCTACTTATCGTGTACCTGCCAAACAATTGATTTTAGAGGTACAGTTAATTAATGAAAAATGTTTCTATAGACGATAGAAGTAGTCGTACGTAAAGAAAATTGTAGTTTTCTAACTTCGAAATGTTCCATTTTTTGGTTAGGTTATGTTAGTTTAGGTTAGTTTATGTTAGTTTAAGTTAGTTAAGTTATGTTATTTTTTCATTAGGTTAGGTTACCTGACCTAACTTAAAATGGATTACTTAATGGTAAAATAACTTAAACTAACCAAGACCAACATAAACAAACTTAACCTAACATAACCTAGAAAAAGGAAAAATTTCGAAATTAAAAATACTACAATTTTGTTTATGTACGACTACTTCTAACGTCTATAGAAGCATTTTTCACTGTACACTATACCTACCTCTTAAATCAATGGTTTAGTCGGTACACGATGAGTAGCTATTCTTAATATTTACTGCTGATAGTCACTTCGTCTTCAAAACGTCCTTTTAAAACTAAGGAAGACATAAAATTATACGTGTTTTAATCAGACAGAAACGTCAGCTGTGGTTCACTGTTACAGTCGAACGTAAGAAAACACATGTAACTAGGGATGATTTGTACTTAATATTCATTTATCGATTGTAGATCGTGACAAATAGACTGCATGTTCGGTATAGTAATTATATTTACAACACGTACAACATGAATGATATCAATTACATCTAAACTTCGCATAATGTCTATAAAACGGTCAGTGTCTATACATATTACGTGACAGTTTTGTTAAAAGTATGACTTAAACGTAAATATCGTTTATGTGGAATTTATGCATTTAAACAATTATTTTACGCATTCCATAACAGTGTCAGTTGCACAATGCCAATGGTTTTATAAGAACGAGGGCATTTATAATGTTAATGAACGTCTATTACTTCATTACATCTATCAGTATTGTAGATATTATCGACAATTGTTATATATCAAACATCGAAAATGTCAATGTCACATGTTATGGTTACCGTTCATGAATAGTTACAATATGTGTGTCAATATAAGTGTCGATTATTTTACATTTCTTCCATAGCACATTGGTATGACATTGTCGTCTACCTGAGAAATAGGGTTTTATGACCGGATTTCTGCATTGTGTATCGTGCTGGACAAGGTCGCTGTTCAGAGAGATATCGGGGTTATTAATATCATCTCATTCACACTCATAGGTTCCCACGACTTTGTGTTCATACTCGCCTAAGCACCACCAATTCGTGCATGGTAAGTTTCCCATTGCTTCTAGGCGAATTCAAATGCAGCTATCGTCCTCCAGTAAAGACAATTAGTTTGTTACAAGGTGTATGATTTCGAACACTTTTAAACGGCCCCCTCTAAAATTTTAATGGCACAAAAAAGTCAATTGTTGCCTCAAACGTTGACTTTTGAGGAGTATAAAATCATGTCACTGCGTACGTAAATCACGCGAGAACATTTTTACAAATAAGCGGTAGCTGGATACTTATGGACTGAATGAACTAACTGAGAAGTCTTAAGTATGCTTATAATGCTAATTTTTACTGCGAAAAGTCGATAGAAAACCCTAATACGACCATATAAAAGATGTTCCTACCTTGAAGAATCAGCGTAATCAGGAGGAAATCCGACGCTGGTGCAACGTTTGTCAGTAGTGTTCCGCAAGATGCAGCTGGAGCGGCTGCAGAGTGGAGGTAGAAAGAAAACGTAACACTAGGAGAAAACCAACGTTTTCACTGCAGCTGATATACCATAGTCTCTCAGGGAATTTTTGCACCTCTAACGTACTTTCCAATATTAAGGGCCTTTGTGCCAAAAAAATAAATCGTAATTTTATTATTTTTTCGAAACACTGCCCCCATTTATACGTTAAATCACTAGTAGTGCTGTAGTCCCACATTTTACAGTGCTGGAGCTCTTCATGTTTCAGACACGTTGGTTCACCTATTCCCCGTCCCCCCTCTTACCTCCCAATTCTAATGATTGGTCCGGGGGTCCTCCCCAGAGGAAAATTAAGATTTTAAGGTGCAAACTGATGCTATTTTAGCAGTTTTACTGGCAGAAATAATAAAAAAAAATGCTTATATTACCTGATATACACGTATGAATTTAACAAAGGTTGGCGAATTTCATGAAAATAATTACTACTTAAGAAGCTGGCAAAATTAACATCTATAGTGATATTCAATAAATAAATAGAACAGTAAATTACAGGAGAAGAGATAAAAACGACACGCGGGCACTTACTAATTTCTTTAGAACTTTTCTTGCACACACAATTTTTTTTTTTTTTTTTTTTTTTTTTTTTTTTTTTTTTTTTTTTTTTTTTTTTTTTTTTTTTTTTTTTTTTTTTTTTACAAAATCAGTGGCGAAGCTTCCATCCGCCTCCACTACATCGCCGAATTCACAAGTTTTTTTTTTTCCAAAAAATATGATATTTGTAAGTGTCATCGTATAGCAAGACTCTGCTGATGTAACGATTTTACTAGTTTCGCTACTTAGCCAAGGGTAAAAATATTCAAACTATACTAATTAAATAATTTAGAGTAAAAGAAAATTATTGAAGCTACAGAACGATACACTTGAAAATTCAACTAAAAGTTCCTTGTGTAAAAAAATAGACGAATGCACTAAAATACTGCTGTATGAGTCACAAATATACCTGCGTTTTTATAAAATATTATTTGCTAAACATGACGTTACATAACCCAGGTTACTGCCTTTTTAGCTAATCTTGTTTAACTTTTGTAAATTTCTTGTTTAAGTGCCTATTAATAAGTTGCAAAAATATAAAAATTGCAACTCTGGCATGCGATTATGCGAAAACTACGGAACCCATAAATATTTTATTCGTCGGGAATTTTTTTATGTAATGTATAAGACTTGGACATAAAATTACGTAATTTGTCGGTGTAGAGCGCTCTTAAAAGTAACTGCTGTTGGACACGCTGGCCAATCCCATGGGAGGACAGGCCAATATTGGCGAGCATTCTCTCGGGAGTCGACATTACAGCGGTGTCGGTGAATGGCCACAGAAATTCTCATTCCTCCGTCAGTCGCCGCTGACGCTTGACCGAAGGTACAAAAATAAAAATAATAAAACAACCTCGAATATGGCTGGAAGCGAGGGACGTAATTGTGGCGGCCATCATTTCCGCCATCCCCGCAGAGCCGCTAATTAGACAGGCAGCTTTCATCACGAGCACATCAAATCTCGCCTCTCAATCCGCTTCATCTCTGTCTTCCTCTGTTCCTGTTTCCCTCTTCTCTTCCCTTCATTCCTCGCAGATTACTGCCCCTTTCCCGTCCGCGAGGAAATTATATCCAGCAAGAGCGGTCACTATGCGGTAAGAAATGTAGGTACACGCAGTGCTTTGAGGTTGGTAGCACTTTCAAACAGGTCTCGCAAACTGTTCTGTTCTATCTACGGACTTGTAAAGGTGGGTTCACAATTGACAACATAACAGTAAGAATAGAACATACGTCGTTCGCGCAATAACTAACCTCTATGTATTCTTGCCTACCGATTCACAACAGCAAAAATGTAGTCGTGTGCGTAGAGATGCTCGTATAGGAAATGGCAATATTTCAATTCTTGCGCGTGCTGATAGGACAGCAACCAATCACAGCAAAGGATTTTGTGAATATCCGCCATGTTGGTTTGACCTCCAAAAAAAAGCACAAGAATAAAACAAATCTAGAATAGGAAAGTTTAATGTTAGGAACTATGTTGCTGTACTGCAAATAATGTTTTACATTGTGCAGTTTATTGGTACTATGTTTCTACATTACCTATTATATCCAAATACAGTTCCACTTAAAATATGTTTCAATGGCCTAGTTGTCATCTAAACAGCAACGAATATTTCTGATTCGTCGAAAAAAATGGCATTGCCTAACAATAAAAATCATATTATGAATTAATTTTGTATAAGACTTTTGGTCGTGCACAGTTTATACTGTTAAAAGTTATGTGCTTATGTTTTTTAATTGTGAACTAACCTTAGAGTATGTTAGGACACTGCCACAGAATATTTAGGAATACAGAAGTGAAATAGCGGGCAGGAAGGCGAACTCTTGTCACACACGCCAGCAAAATGGCTTCCCTGGCCAGCAACATGGCGGAAATACCTAAGGCCAATCAATGTAAGGCAGCTACCCTGCTAGCCGGCAGCCAGGCCAATAGTAAACCTGTAGTAACATGCAAGAGCCAAACATACACAAGGCTGGTATTAACAACCTCGGCCAGCCAATAAGAAGCCAAGTTCGCCCGTATAAAACGAGCCGCCACGTCATTTCGCGTCTGTATTACTATTTAGTCTGTGACACTGCCGAGAAAAGTCAGACCCCCTTCTTTCCTTGCTACCTGATTAAGTTCCTTATATATTCGGCAAAATTGCCAGTACAATCGTGATGTGTTAAAGAGGGCAACGAAGGTCATCATTTAGAGTTGTTTTTAAAGGGAAACGCGGAAGCAATTAAATATCAACATAATTATATTTTCGTACGCTATTATCTAAACATTCTATATTCATTAACATTTTTTATTAAACGCAAATTAATATAGTAAAAATTGCTGTTTTTGAGCTAGTTCTTTTATAACTATTAGAAAACAACGTATTCTCTGTATCGGAAAAGTGCAAGTGAGACATCGTTACCCATTACTTTCGTTCGTAGCCGACTGTTTATAAAATGAATGCTTTTTCCCCATACATAATTAATATTTATGTGTATTCGCCTGACGCACAATAAAATATATTTCAGCCGAAAAAATGCATTCCTTCCTTCCCCCTTCTTCCTCATCAACACTTTCCTACGTGAACTACTGACATGTCAAACACAAAATGGATCCAAGACTTTCGTTGGATCCTCGCAATATCTTTCTAACGTGCAGTGCTAAGTATAGGCTGTTCAGGATAAAATGAGCACTTTTGAAAACCTATTTACTTTTCCTGCCAGGTAATTTGTAGTTTCCTGCCACTTTCTACATAACAAAAGCATCCTTCATAACAATCACAGTGATTGTACTGGACTCTAAAGTTTACTTCTCAGGTCACAATGACAGTATGTTGTAATTATTATTCTAGACACTATGACCTTCGATACTGATCACTTTATGGCGAACCACCTATACACAATCGAGGCGACAAAATTTGAAAACTTCTGCAGCACCCTCTTAAGGTAGAACAAGGATCACGATCACGGCTAAATTTAATTATTATGTAACTTTTATTTAACATTTGATTCTATACATTTGGTTACAATAAAACGTAATCTATTGCTTGTTTGGAAATTCACATCTAACACACATGAAATACTTTCATTAACTTAGGTTGTGAGATTATTGAAAACACAGTTTCATTAAAATTTACTTTCGGCGAACACACAAGCCAAAACGTTTTATTTAAAATGTCTGCCAATTTGTATCGTGCATCCTAACATAACCTTATATACAAGACTTATTTTAATGAAGTTATAATAAATTTATTATTAAATGAATTATCAAAGAATGTTCCAACCTCACATTTCTTTAATAAGCAAAACGAAGAGACATTTTTATTTTTGACGCAGAAGAGTATGAGCTGACATATCTCCCTAAAGCAACGTACAAATTGGCCAACTAAACAGCGCAGGCAGATGTAGGAGTAATGCAGAGCTTACCTCACAAGGCATGGCAGTATAATAAAACAACAAATTTACTGCACGAGCTTACGTGTAAATACAACTACAAACTGCAAAACTTATTGTCCTCTTTGAAAATATTATAAACAGCGGCGGTCGCAACGCACGAGCAAGAAACACCGACCATTCGCAGGAAACGCGGACAGAAACTGTAACCTCGCGATAGTTAATGGTGCATTTTTTCTAAGCAGTCCGTATACGATGCTCAACTTCTTGTATGCCCAAGTGCATAGCATGTGGCACAGCAGAATACTGTATGTATGAGAAGGTATAGTAGATGATGGGATTTCCCATGTGCTCTTATTCATACGATGCCGAAAGTATCCACAGAATATGTAAATCGAAGAGATTTCAGCAGTTTTTAAATTTGATTTTTGAAAGAATTGTGCAAAGGGAACGCTTGACTGGATTTAGTTTCTTGGACATACTACAATTGACCCGATTCCATTTACGGAATTGTATGTTGTGTATGTATCGTACTGACTACAGCATACTTTGCTTAATTATATTTTTTCCATAATCTTTAGTTTTCGTTGACAGTCATCTATATCGCAATGGAGTATGTCCTAGAAACTAAATCCAGTCATTTTTTTATTCTTGAAACACTTCGTTGCGTACCACATAACCGTTCGTTATTATCGGGCATGCTTATTAATCTACTTCGAACATAGACCTAGTACTTCTACTTTTTTTTATGGAAATACCGTTATATTCTGAACAAATCTTTAACGTGTAAATACTAAATCATTCTAACCTTTAAAAAAATGAGTATGTCAAACAAATTCGTTTGCGTACATATACAGCGTGTACAGAAACAACTGTATAATGCGAACACCACGCGAATCCTGGGCTAATTTAAGACGAAAATGTTAGTGGCAAAATGTTGTACGACGACATTTTGCGTGTACGATGTGGCAACACAGCATGGAGAATTGATCATCTTGCTCTCCATGTCCAAGAATTGTCTTGTGTACGTTACGTCAAGTAACCGCAGAATAATGTTAGGACTGCTCAAGGTTTTAACCTGCAGGTCAGATAAGCGAGATATATGTGGTGAGCTATGTTGCCACATAACGCATATAATAGCTTATATCAACATTATACCACAAACACTTTTGTCTCCAATTTAGCTCAGGATTCGCGTGGCGTACCTATTAAGTGGTTGTTTCTGGACATTCTGCATATAACCTACGTAAGCCAGAAAGCTTGACACCCACGTCCAACAAGCCACTTACTTGTCGTATTCAAGTAAAGGTGGCTATGGCAGTCGTAATCATCAATACCTTACTGACTTGGTATAGTGGCTCCTGGGCAATGCGCAAACAAAAACTCTTATCTATGGATCATATTTCAATACGTTCCTGGGCAAGCTTATGGGTGCGAAATCTGCGGTGAGTATAAAGCTAGATCATTTGTGAGGGGTTGAAATGAAGATAATAGCCGCAGCAATGATAACAGAATATATGCATGAAAATTGTTAAGGCATTTGGCATCGTATGTTGTTGGCATAATGAGAGACTTAAAAAATGAACTTAATTTAGGTTCGTCGCAGGCTTTTACAATCTAATCAAGTGTCACCTATATCGAGATATTTTCGCACGAGTGAACGGATAAGAAAGTAATAGTATTTTCAGAGTAAGAACATATTTACACGTGTTATTAAGTGTGGTTCCTAACGATACAAACTACTGAAATTATGTGGCAAAATAATTTTTTAACTACACTCTTTTTTTATCATCTGGCTTTGCGTGAAAGCGCATGGCCCATAGATTACGGAAATCATTGAAGTAACATATAAAATACTATAAAAGACTCGAGAACAGTGTTTAATTATTTTAAATTATCATCTAGCATTACAAACAGCGCCACTTTTTTCTCATAAATTCCATACCGTCAAGTGAGGTGACTGTGTCAAGTTGAGGTGACTTTGTGCCACTTAAAAGTGTTTATTTTAGGGCAACGTAAAGAAAAATTATAAAATTTAAAAGGACGAATTAACTACTTGGTTTTTAGTACTGACCTCATGTTTCTTATTTCTTACTCAAGTAACCTAAAAATAAAACTTTTGAGGTGTCACCCCTACATGGCACAATGTCACCCCGCTTGACGGTTCATGAAACTTTTCATAGCTGGAAGGGATAAACATAAACACTTGCATTGGGCATATGAATTTTCGTCAAAAATTGCATGATAAATAATTTAATGCATGATAAATAATTTAAAAAATAATAATGTCTGATTCCGCTTACATACATTAAGCAAAGCTAGATAGCTGTCCAATAGTAACACCTCATTTGAGATTGGCAGCACTGAAAGTTGACGTATTTACTCCTTAGAACTAGGCATTTGAATAAGTAAAAGCAGAAGAGATGCTGGCATCATTAAGTAAAGAAATTTTCTAGCGCCTGCAGTCTTCATTAAAATTTCCCAGCTTGCGCCAGCCATTATTTTCCAATGAAAGCTTTCACTACGTTGCAGAAGGCAGTGTCAGGGGAGCGTTGGAAGGAAGAGCGCTGTCTCTGGTGTAAGGGATGGTGGGAAGGGGGAGGGGGTATCTAGAAGACAAAAATAAAATATATCACAAGACACAAGGGAAGAGAACTTCCCCCGTCTGCAACACTCCCCTTTCTTCCTTCCGGGGGACTGCGCTACAGTGCGGGAGTCCCTGGGGATCTCCCCTCCTCGCCGGTAGTCGCTGTCCTGGAGAACCAGGAAGCCAGAACTGCCAACGTCTAGGAGCTGCGTTGTCCCCCCTTCCTACACCCAGGCCGCGGGGGCCAGCCTTGGGGCGTTGCCCGAGGAAACAAACAAGATAAATGTTTGAACGACAAGAAGCCGATATATAGAGATAGAGGGCCTGCAGAAATAATATTTCTCTTCACACCGGTTCGAAAGGCGGCGAGTGCTTCTGACGGCTCTCTCACTCTCTCTCTCTCCAGGAGACAAGAGCGCAAAAGCAATCTCCCCTCCTCGGCCGATGCGAAATTGTTTCCTCGGTCACGTGGGCAGGCCGGGTTGTTACTGCAGTTTGTTGGCCGCTACCCGGCAGCAGCGAGGAAACTTTGTTCTCTTCCTCGTAGTAGCGCACGACGGCGGAAACGTCTCCCAAGATGGCAATTTGCTCCCCGGTCTCCCTACAAATCACGAGGCAGCCGTGATAATGTTCTTACGTCGCGCGGAAACAACACTTCTTGCTAACGTCATTTTCCTTTCGAGCCTGCTGCTTCGACAAGGCTGCGCGCCGATGAGCTCGGTAACGGAATGTTATCGACGGAAACGTAAAGCCTAGTTTACACCGACTATTACATTGCTAAAATAACGTGTTTTCAACAAAGTTACTTACAATGTTGTAAAAATGCTTGAAAATTGTTGACATCGTGTTATCAACACTGTTGCCAACATTATGTTAGTTACATTGTTAATATTTATAAAAAATGTTATAATTTGTTGTCGACATTTTGTTCATTACATTTGCTAGCAACACAAGTTATGAATTTTATAAACATGTTAATAACTTTGTCAAGAACAATGTTGATAACATTATTTTTCCGACTCATTCTAGGGCGGTCTTGATAAAAGGATGTTGGTAACAAATGTTACTAGCAATGTTATCAGCAATCTTGTAGGCATTTATGTTATCAACATTGCTATTAACGTCCGTTCATCATTATTACAACTTTGTTAGTAACACTGGTATTTTCAGCAGTGTTAATAACACATTTACTATCAACATTACTATAAATTACTGTATGATATCTTAGAATTTGATGATAACATTATTGTAACGAACATTTTGGAAGTAAAAACTGTTACTGTTATTTTTTTTTTCGGTGTAAACTGGCCTTAACTTTATAATCGTAGCTGATTGTTCATAATCAGGACCATCCAAAACCCGAAATAGAAAATCTACCACATTGTTCTCGATGACAAATCATTCTACAATGTCATAGCAACATAATACTGTAAATCAACACGAAGGGCTGGCAAACACTAAAGAACGAATAAGTAATATGTTACGTCGTATATATTGTGCACTGACATGCAATATGTTCGTTTAGTTGTACAAGGTAATTAGCTGAAAGTGTGCAGAATCCAAACACGATAATTACCCGATAAAAAAAACACATAATTTCTTAGTTTCTGTGGCATGTACTGTCCCCTTTAGAATGTATTTATATGATTTTCAAATGAGAACATACTAGTGGTATTTATGTACTGAGTTCTGTAATAATATGTTTATGGCCCATCGTAAAGAAAAACCAAAATAACAAAAAATCAGTGCAAATAATTATTTTAACAAAATATAGCTTCGACAGACGGACATAATTCATATTTCGGTTAATACATAGCAAATACCTGCAGGCATATAACAGAGTTCCCGAGGCAAGAAGGCTATTATCAAAACATGACAATGACAAGATAATTAAAATTTTAAAAGTAGTTTGTAGGTTGTACTTGTTGCTCATCAGTGTCACTAGATTTTCCCCGAAATGACACAAACATACGGCATTTATAGGGAGCCTCCAAATTTGCCTGTTTTTTTTTTTTTTTTTCCAATTACGTTTGTGTTGACTATAGCCAAAATCGACTCAGTTTTGATTGTATCGTTCGTTCTTGATTTTATGGGACAATATATCAGTGCAAAATCGTATGACCACCATATCTCACTAAATTCTTTACCACCACCCCTCCCCCCCAATCTCCCAATTCACTGGAAGAACCATTTGAAGACATAAACACATTTACTGTGAGGGCAGGGCAAAATATAGCAGAAAATAATCATTTCTATTATAATACACAAGAGGAAAATTGTACCGACTCGCTGATGCAGTCTATTTAACCACGTTCAAATTTACTTAAACCCTTATCCGTAATGCAGTTCTCTGCTTGTCAATTGCAGCTTAGTGTTTTACACTAACTCACCAACACCTATTCCCCTGCTTTCCTTCATCAGCAACCAAACATACATGGAATGATGGATGCTGTAAGTTCAAATAATGACACATCAGCTAACTGTCGAACCCTGAACTACGGCCTTGTTGAGGGTAACCTGCGTTGGTTCGGAAATATTGAAACATGTTTTGTCATTAAGCTGAAATATTTTTTCTTGCATTCACCGGAGATACTAGTGTCAGTTCAGTGTCTGCTATGATAATCTGAGTTTTTTATGCTGGTTAAATGCGATTATGTTTATGTCTGAAATGGTTTGCTGCATAGAATACTCTGTAACGCGTCGACCAAGATTCCGTGTGTGTGTGTGTATATTACATATATGTATATATATATATATATATATATATATATATATATATATATATATATATATATATATATATATGTGTGTGTGTGTGTATATATATATATATATATATATATATATATATATATATATATATAGGGGCCTTTAATTGTGAAATTGCAGCAACATGCAGCTAGAAGGTGGAAGTTAGACTAAAGGTAACATTCTACAGCAGCGGGAAACATTACAAATATTTATCACACTCGTCAATTTCATTTTTCCTGACATACGGGCTACGTTTTATGCAAGCAAACATATTGGCTGTCGCTGTAATGAAAGCGTAGCGTCGATTGCCGCACGAAAACAAAAACATATTTGAAGGAGAATTCCTTACTTAAATAATATTGCCAAACATGCATAAAATCATGGAATAGAAATCAAGACTATGGTCCCCTGAAATACTACGATCGAAGGCACTTCAAATATGTGAATAGTTCAATTATCTTGCAACAGAGCAAGTCTACTGATTATTCAGTTCGTCCTATTATATAGATAATTGTAAGTGTAAATTATTCAGTCTCATTTATATAGCCTATTTTTAAATATATAGTTGTATATTATGTGCCCAACTAGGCATTGTTAATTATAATAAGATGTTAAGGCAATCACGATTTTTTTTGTACGTAAAGACGAAAACTTACCCTCCTGGATGCATTCGGTTTTAAATGCAAGTATAGTTTATACTAAATATAAGGCAAAACACGTATGACAGAATATTTGCCTTATCTACGCCTCGGTTTTGTTCACATATCGACATCTGATGGATCCCTCCTGATCCTTAACATCACTTCCTTTATTACGTAATACTTTTATTTTCATAGACAGACTATTTTCGCCTTAAAACTTGGATTTGTACAACCTGTAATACAAAAAAATTGCACATCGGACAGACCCGTAAAATCCGTTACAGTGGAACACGAGCTATTCAAGATTCGTATTGTTTCCGCATTCGAGAATTTTATTCAAGTTGTCTTTTAATAAATGATTCCTGTGTGAAATAACTCGTCAGCGTTATTTAAGTCTACGTCGCATACATTTTGTAGCAATGATATATAACTCCTGACAATTATTATTGCTCTTAAAACTACTAAACAAACTGAATTTTATCAGTATTTAATACGGATCGTATAAGACTCGAAACAGAATTAGTCAAATGCAGCGGTATTTTCTAAACGGAGTAGGAACGTAGTACCTGCACTGTGTTTCGCAAAACTTCAGTCAAATTTAACAGTTCTGTGGTCACTACTATGTTAAGTGTTACAAATGCTGAATGCTAGGTCAGTCGACATTTTTAGTTCTAAAATTGTTGGTTCTGAAATGAATCTAAGATGTGTGTTCCACAATAGGTAAGCTGCAAGTTGTAAATTATGTCATCCATTGTGACCCACATTTCATAATATTACCAGTAAACACCCTAATATCTGTCAAAATTTAATGAAATTATACGAAAAAGAACACAGTGAGGCCAATAAATGGAACGTAAGCCTGCTGTCATCTGCGTTACCTGGAGTGATTCTGGGAAATAAGGAATTGCTATGGCCGAACCGACAAACCTTCCCTGTATCCTACCAAATCCCAATCCAACACTTGCTCGGTGTATTTTCTAAAGGCAGACGAATTATCTGTCGATTATTTAAGTTTTTAAACATTATTAGGAAATATTCGATTCAGCTATTAGAAAATCTTAAACTAGTGCTGCACACTGTACAATTTACATAGAAAGTAATCAAACTCCTCAAATTGGAATGCAAAGTAAAATAACGTACCTACTATTACAAAAATAGAATTTTTGTGTATAACTTTTCGGAAAATACTAACGCTACAACATACTATACAACTGATAAATACAACTTCTTTTTTTTTTATTTACAACTAATTTGTTGAAAAATATGAGTATATTTGTTGTGATCGTAATTTTTGAATGGCTAAAAATGTTTCAAATACAAGAATTGTTAAAATTGAAAATGCCGCGAAAAAAATTTTCTCTCTCACCGAATACAGTGTACATAAACCTAATTCCGTTTTATTTCCGCATGTAGGTGGAATAATTGTAACAACCTTTATAAAAAATTTGCGACATTCTTCTACTGGTAGTTGGCTGTTAAACGTCTTGTCATTAGTATACTCTTATTTTTCCTTGTAAAAGTACAGACGTATATTTACAGTGTAGTGCCACAGCGTGGAAGTGACGGGACTATCCCACACTCGGCGCTGGCAGCGTGGGTGCGGGAACTCGGGGAGAATCACAAACAGCCAGGAACCCCGCTGTCTCAGATAACACCGGCAGAGTTACCTAACTCCACTTATGTAGATTCACTGCAGGCCGCGTTAATCATGCTCCATAGTGTGCGCAGGCCAGGCGAGCAGAGCCCGGGCACCAACATGCTCCAGAGAGCACATCGCCAGTAAAGCCTGCTGCACGTCAAGCCGAACTGGATGCTGGGCGTGAATAATTCCAAACACGAATGATATCAATTCTTAGAGGTTATGCAACTTAAGAGGGCGTGGTACATAATTCAACAATGAAAGCATTAATCTATAACTGTAGGTTTCTTGAAGATAGTTTGCGAAAATTAAACAATAGCAATCCTAGACAATAGTTTTAGCAAACTTTTAAACTAAAATGTTTACAGTGTTACAAACTTCTTAGGCACAATCTCTGACGCCGGAACTTCGTGCATTTAACTGCGGCGCAAGAGATCGCGCGTAACGAATCAGTAATTCCGGGTAAATATTTACTCATAAAGTTGGTAAATACCATTATCTAGGATTGCCATTAAGCATTTTATCCATATTGGTTTCGAAAAAAAGCGTAGAAATTAATTTATGTTTTCAGCGTTTATTTATCTACCACGCGCTTAAGGGTGTTTACCTACAATTTTCAACGTCTTTATTTATTTTTATATTTGAACCAGATATTTTTTTCATATTTTAGACACAAATTGTGATAAAATTTTCCTCTTAGGAAACTTTTATATCTCTCATATTTTTCGCGTAGTGAGTCGTAAACGTCAAAATTTGCACTTTACGGTTTTAAGTACGCCACTTAAACCAACTGACGTACCAGACAGACAAAATTCACAGTGTATAACAATGTTGTAGGCTATGATTTGACACATATAAAAACAAAACAAAAAAAATAAAACTTTTGTATTTAATAAAAATTGCTGAATTTTGAATGAAAATTTAAAAAATATCAACAATTTTTTAAAAATACAAAAAAAATTTTTTTTTGTTTTTATGCATGTCAAATCATAGCCTACAACATTTTTATATAGTGTAAGTTTTTTCAGTTCGGAATGTCAGTTGGTTTTATTGGCGTACCTTAAAACCGTTAAGTCCAAATTTCGGCGTTTACGACTCATTACGCAAAAACTAAGAGATACAAAAATTTGTTAAGAGGAAGATTTAATCACAATTTATGTCTAAAATAAGAAAAAAATATCTGGTACCAATATAAAAATAAAAAAAGACGTTGAAAACTGCTGTTTTGTGTATTTTAATCACGCATTAAGGTGGCCACAATGGTGAAAATATTTTGTGCCTTAGATATCTGGAGTGCTAAGGGAAACACGAGCATTAAGTCTCAGCCTAGCCTCAAGGCACAAACCACTGAACTTACGTGCACTTTCCTCAAAGACATCTGCAATATATGCAGAGGTCATGTACCAATGTACACGTCTGTAGCTTTTCAAAGAATCTGCTAAAGATTTCCGTATGAAAAAGACAGAAAACCGCTTTATTCGCCACATTCGGACGGATGAAAATAAAATCTCAAGAATATTGGAGGATCCGAGAAAGGTTTGCCCAAACCGTTCTTTGAATGTTATTCCTAAGGTACCATCATTCAAGTATGTTGGACTGTGTAAGTATAGACGTGTATGCTGAGAATGTGAGTTTCTTAATACTTAAAGTCAGACATTTCTGAAAGAACAACGTTGAATATTTTTACAATACAGTATGTAATGTTAACACGGTCTGTCCTGTACAACAGTGCCAACTCTCAAGCACAAAGTCGTAACCCATTTATTCTGCCAGTGAATAAACTTCTTCTCGTAATCATCGCTTATTGCCCACTCTGTTGAAAAAATTAGGGTTGAAACTGAGCTAGGTCGTGCAACAATGACACGGTGGCATCCCATTTGAGAGGATCCGGGTACGATTCCCAGATACTGCCATCATGAGTTCGGTCTTCGTTGGTTTTTCAAAATTTCTCTGGGCGGATGCTGAGATAGCTCCTTAACGTAAGCCATGGCTAACTCCTTCCCTAGTTCCTGCCTATGTGTAAAGTTGTGTGTAGCCGTCACTTAACGACCTTACTGTAACCGAGAAGTAAAATAATTCCAATTTAAAGGATTGTTGTGCGTGAGAATATAGTAATCTGGAACACCGGTTGAAATATCGTCTGCATTCAGAAAGTGAGAACACAAAAATCTGGTAATGTATTACGGATTAATTTTGATATTATTGCAATAACTGTATTACCATGTCTGTGGTTTTCCGAAAAATTGTGGTATTGCTGTATTCCCTACGGAGAGAGAATTTTATTAAATCAATGGTTCTTCTTGCTTGAAATCACTATGTCATAAATTACAAATTTTAAGCTCTTGATGTCCTAGTAGCTTTTAAGACATTTTTCGTTATTTTATATGCTACCCAGTTGAAAACGTACGTATACGAATCTAAGACAGTGAAACCTGTTTGGTTACAGTTCGTGCCCATTAAACTTTTGTGTTAGTAATGTAAGTCTACTGTCGCAAGGAAATGTGTAAAATGTAATTCGCAAGGAAATCTGTAAAATATAATCACTCTACGAAACTAACATTTAGGTATGTAAACAACAAAGTTACTTCTTAGCAGAACCAATTCAATTTCACTAGAGCAAATATAATATGTTTAGAAACAAACATAAAATTCACATTCAACTTAATAAGCTATCGTATCATAAAATTAAAGCACTTTGTCTAGCTCAACACACACACTCTTTCTTCGGTATATGTCTAGTTCTGTGAACAAGTATTAGTAGTGTATACATGTAAAAGCACGTTTACAGAACCACAAATATTGCTAAATACGTCAGTGAGCATTGATGGGAAAATTAGCATGTCTTTGGTAGCGATAGATTAACCATGAACGAACTAAATTGGTACAACTTTGCTCTCAGATTAACCTTTCCTGATCCGGAACATACTTCTTGCTGCGAGAGGCAGAATATATCATGATCTATTCTTGCCATTTACCACGAGATTAAAGTTGAAGGGTTCGCGTGTTAGGTCATGTAGTTGGCATGTCTGACCGGCGTTAAGGTGATGAGTTTGATATCAAGCAGCTGTTCAGGAGGTTGCATTACTCCCCCCCCCCCCCCAAGTGGTTTCACGTTTTCCTTCCAGCAGAAAGTAGCTTTGCAACACTTCTTTCCACGGTAACTATAGAAATATGACTATCTCTTCATATTTTTTATTCTTACCCTAGATGCATTTGGTAGTCGATGTGTTAAATTCTTTAAAATTTTCATAAATTAAAAAAGAATTGCACTAAACAAAAGCATAGGATACGACTCGAATACGTCTTGGTGCACACATCGTTTATGAGTGCGCTATATATTACGCTCAACAAATGTGTATGGGTTCGATTGTATACAGAAACATATATCTGCGTGTACATGCATGTGCACATAAACCGATCGATATACACTCAGCAGCTTTTGAATTAGAAATTAGCCCTTAGAATCGTGTAGCACCTCTTTTCCTCTATTCCCCCTGCGGAAAACAGCGGTTGAAAGACGTAACATGAACGTGTTTAACCAATCCACGTGATTAATGTTTGAAAGCAGCGTGTTCTGCTCATTGTCTAGCTATATGTGCAGAGGTAACCTGTAATGAGGTAACTCTCCAATCAATTCAAAATCAATCCAGTTTTCAAACTTCTCACCAAATGCTAACAGTAAATTTAAGATGATTTTCCTCTTGCAGACTTGTAAGTAAGATTTATATTGCATTGCAATCATAAGCAGTACGAACATAAGCTACAGTGGCAAGATGATAATAATAGTGTATGTAAATATTCGTTACACGTTACCTTGCAATCGTGAGAAAGATACACAGCCAAAAATTAAATTCGTTTATCTGTTTACGTGCATATAAACACACGCATACGTTATTTGTTGTGTGAATAGCAAACGTTGTGATTTCGTATCTCCTGACTATTATGTTCTTATTAATTTTAAAATAAACTGCAAAATTCTAGCACTTGGTGACATTTTTTAATGAAATTCATTCATCCCTATTAAAATTCATATACAAAGAAACGCAAAAAATGTTCCTGTTATATGCCCTATGTGTTCCTATGCTCTACAAAGAATGAAACAGTATTACTTTCAGACAATGACTTCCAAGTGATGTTTTGCCACTTGGTTTGTTTTTATTTTACAGTGGTCCTTGGTACGTGCGGATGTGAGAAGTGAAGTGAGTGGCAAACCCGATTTCGTGCTACGTTTTATTTTCGAAATTACGTCTCCAAAGTAGTGAAAGTGTTTCTTTAATGTGCCTTTAGTATAAATTCCATAGAGCATGGGTTATTCACGTTAAAGTAAGCACTTTAAATGTCCTTGGGTATTTTTTACTTTCAGTCAAAACTTGTATCCTTTACACGCGTATTAAGGTGAACACTGCAATGAAAGTAATATTTTAGTTTACCAATTTCACCATAATCAAACTAATCGATGTAGCGCAAGTGTAATACGTTGGACTCGCATTCGGATGGAGCTAGGTTCGATACTCTGCCCATGTAATTCTAATTTTGGTTTTCCATGATTTCGCGATATCGCTCCAGGAGAATTCCGACATGGTTACTTAACATAAATCATGATCGGGACATCTCATTTTTCCTGCCCTTGTACAAACTGTGTGAACCTGGTTATGATGACCTTACGGGGAAAAAATTGTTGTAGCTATGAAATATATTGTTGGTAATGACCCTGCCAAACAATGGTTGCGTGCACAACAAAAACATTTTGCTGTCATCAGCAAAAAATTGCAGCCACCAAAACATAAAATAATTTTGTGTTTACCACAGATTAATTTGGTATGAAGCAATCACTACAAAATTATTCTTTCAGTATTTGCTGTCGATGAAATGTAAAGCGCACAATGATGGATAAATTTCGCCATGCTCAAAGGAGTTTACGTCTAATGCTACTATACAAGTAAATTCTCTCTCGATTGATATCTTCGACAAGAAGTTAAAAAGGTTTTTTTTTTTATTTCTGGGGCAGTGATTCTCTTGCCTATTTTTTCTCGGTACATATTCCAGCAGCATTCTAGTTGGCAGATTATATCTAAGAGTAGTATTTCAACGTTTTCGGCAACAATATCAGTTAGTGTTATAAGCAACAAACGTGCGCATAGCTGTTTGTCGAGGAATATTTACGAGGGCGTCGCAGATAAAAGCGCTGAATTCTTCAATCAAAATCTACACTTTCTGAAAGACATAGGAAAACTGCAAAACAGCAATCCTTGAAAATTATATTTTCCTACTTTATTAGCAAACATTTACCCAGATCCAGAATGATGCATTTGTTAGGCGTGATCTCTTGCACCGCAATTAAATGTACGAAATTTTGGAGTCAGAGACTATTCTTCAGATATATGTTAATTGCGGAATATTTTTGCTCAGAAAGTTGGCAAAAACTATAGTCTAGGATTGGTTGTTTTTTTTTTTCTTCAAATTGGCTTCGAGGAACCTACAACTCTGAACTGAAGCTTTTAGCGCTGAATTATATACCATGCATTCTTAAGAGCCCTACACAGCAAGGACGAGATACCGCGCGTTTGAGGTACGGAAACGGGCAAGCGATAAGAGCTACACTGACTGGTGCGTCAACAACCGTATCGCCTTTATGCGCGGGGCGTGAAAACGGCTTGCAATATTTCGAACATTGGCTTTTTTTATTGGACTTTACGAGGAAACCCTACTTTTTATTTACAGAAAGTGCATAGTAGTGTCCAGCGCGTGTTTCGCTAATTTTGTTTTTTAAGATTTCGGTTGGTATTTTTTACGGGACAGTACTCTGTAACATGAGTTTTTTTTTAAAGCAATTTTGACGTCCCCCCCCCCCCCCCCCAATCCACGTTTCAAATCTTGGTGTATAGAAGAAATAGAGAAGCATAGTTTTAAATGTGTTTTATTTACGTGCATAAATATATCTAGCACACGTTCAGTAGTATTTCCTAAAAAAACTTTCTCCTAACACGCTGCAACCTTGTTCATCCGCCTGCGATATGCGGCTCTTAACATCTACTCAAGGTATAACTTACAACTTATTCACAGATTTGCGATGCAGAATAATTTTATGCACGCAGACTATATTTTAGATGTGACTGACTAAAGGCTTTATGACGTTACGTGTTGACAAGATATGATAATTTGCTACTCAAAATTATATTTTGCTGAGTTTTAAAAGCTAGTAAGCAATATAAATAATACGTCACATTGTTCTTATTTGTCTCGGAACCACCACGCCAGTGCGAACCTAACATTTGGCACAGGCTGGGTGTCCATAAAGTATTCATCATGTACGAGCAGTCAGGAGTGTTGTAACGAACCTTCTACACACAGCCACAGAATATACGGACGCAGAAGCAAAACAAAATCACAAATGCGTCGCAACTCGAGCGGCATGAACCAGCAAAACTGCGGTACTAGCCAGCAATGCGGGCGAAAGTCGTCCACCAGAGGATGAACTTTCCTAACAACGCCCGACCAATCGGTGAAGTTATCCAGCACCTAGTATCCAATCAGACTCTTGATCCGCATCTTGAGCCTTGCTAGTAAACTCATATATATATATATATATATATATATATATATATATATATATATATATATATATATATATATATATATATATAAAAATATAAATATATATATATATAAAAATATATATATATATATATATATATATATATATATATATATATATATATATATGCGATTTACATTTTGCGGCTGTGTAACAGTTTATTACAACGTCCTTAAGAACTCCGAGCTAACAGCGAACCTGCATAAACACTTACTGACTCACGTACTACACACAGAGACAGTTTAAACAAAATAGATATAGACATATCTGCGTTTAAACAAAATTTGCTTGACGCAACCAAATAATTGGTTTATGATGAAGTAAATAGGCTATTTTTGGCTGAACAACAATACTTCGTTGTTTTTATATTGATTCCCAGATGTGAAATTAGGTCAGTAAAATTTGCTGTCCACGAATTTTTTATGAAAACAATTAAAAAACAATTAAACAAGTGTTAGTACCGAGAATCGAACCCGTAACCTCTAGCGTTGTGTACTACTCACTAGTAACTGGTTTTATAATATTTCCCTTCCCCTTTGACAAATTTAAGTAACCCCGAGTAAATTTGTGAAACAACTGTATTGAGACGAATCTATAGACTAGTAAAACGAGCAACGAGCAAACATTGACACCAACCAGACCTGGGAATCGGACCGAGAACCCCTCGCACCAAAGCCGGCCGCTCAACCAAATGAATTACAGGGGGTCGTAGCATCCACGATCAAGACTGAACGTTGATTGTTGACACATCGTAACAGATGAAACACGGCTTCTACAATGTATGACATTTACGCAGATGTCAAAAATTTTAAAGTTTTTATTTTTCGTTTTCTGTATAAATAGTTTTATCGGGATTATATACACTAAGATCTAAATGAAACATCATTAAATACACATGCAAATACATATTTGAAGTGTACTGGAATTACAAGATAACTCTAGGTGTGATTACCAACTACTGCGTGCACGAAAATAAAGGTTTGGTTTGCGTAACAAAATGAACATTTGTGTTAAGGTTTAATGGACGCTAGCTTTTATTTACGTTCGAAGCACGGAAACAGGGATGGCTATAAGTCGTAAAAACAGATTTCCAATGGGACATCAAGCAACGACCCTATAATTTTATTTGTCGGAAGTTTGAGGTAAAGTCCAATGCAGGTTTTTTTATGATATAGGATTTCGATTACGGTTGATATTTCCTCAGCTACAGCAACGTGAAAAAGTCATTTTAGCACTTTTGAGGATCTGGGAAATCAAGTTTTCAATTAGCGGACGGAATTTTTAAAATAATGGAAACACAGTTTGAAGTGTGTCTTCTTTTCGTAGATAAACACGTTGGAAACATTTTTAATAGTTATACAAGAAAATATTATTTCCGTTCCACGCTATTGCACGTCTCACGCGCCAGATCCTGTAACTCTTACCTACTTCCAAACAAATTAATACTTACGCGCCAATTAAATATCTTATTGTCAAGCGTTAAGTCGTTTGCCAAATCAACTACGTTTTTTGTTGGGTTAAGTAAACCAGTTCCTTTTTTACTTTGGTAACAAAACATTCTGTTAGGTTAAGTAAATATTTATTTCACCATATTCAAAGCAGTTATTTTTTCCGATGTTCATGTGAAGATGTTTAACTGGTCACTCACTGGGGCAGCGGTCAATTGAACAAATACCTGAAGAGAACACGCTGCATTCCCAGGGTCTCTAACACTAGTACCCGCACATAAAAGGCGCTAACACACAATTTCTCTTTTGTTTGTTTACATATCATGATATACAATAGTTCTCGCATCTCGGATACTCGGGTAATTGATTTACCGCTGTATTAAAGCGGAGTCGATAAGTCAGTCGGTATCCCTTTCCAGTATAAAACCGATCTGATACAAATGCTGACATTGACATGCTACTATAGAAAAAAGCTATGAATCCTAAAATTAGTTTTATTACAGTAAAAATAGTTACTATATGTAATAAATCTAAAAAAAAAAAAAAAAAACCATGTCTCATACAAATATAAACATTATTTTGGAAAGTAAGATAGCATGTAAATCTCCTACCATTATTTAAAATAAAAATAAATTAACGAATAAAAATGAAATTGTTAGGGCTTTGGCGCTCAGTTTCATTAATTTACGAAGAAAGTTCATCCTGGCATTTTTACTACAAGCTCGTGGTTTTCGGCATTGTGCTGTTGGGCTAGAAAGAGAGCGATCGAGATTGGAAGGGTGCGGCCACTAAGGCCGACTCCTGCTCGTACAACATATGCCTCATCGCCTCTAAGCGCAAGGCGCTGAACTCAGTGGTGTAGCCAGGATTTTGGTTTGTGGAGAGGGGAGGGGTTTCAAATGGGGAATTTTATAAAGGAACACCGATCCCAACAGTCAAAGCGGGGAGTCCGGAAAAATCTGGGTTTCAAGGTACAAAATGGTGCTATTTAAGTAGTTTTAGTATCGAAATATTGAATGTACAAGAGGTTGTTATTTTAAGATTTTTTTTAAGATGAAAAATGTTTGAGTAAAGAATATTTCTAATGGTTGTTCTGAATACTGCTTGACAGATTTACTAGTTTACTAGTAGGCCTATTAATCAAAAAAAAAATGATACATAGGTACGAAATGTATACATAAATTATAAATTGAACGGTTATTTTTTTGACCATATTTCACGGGGGTGGGTTTGAACCCGGAACCCCCCCCCCTCCCTGTCTATGCCCTTGTCTCAACTGACTATCTTCCCCTCGAACACTTCACTTAAACCACGGGGCATCGACCGTGCGGGTACGTAGCAGCCAGCCAGCCCGAGATTTGAAACCATAATTACATTAAAACGCCCGGAGGTGCGCGTTAATGAGGCGCGCGCGGGACTGCGTCTAATTAACGATGCCTCAGGTGTGACAGGCTCAGCACCACATTCGCCGCGAAATTGGAAAGTAGGGGAGTTGGCCCGTTATGTAGCGATGGCGAGACATGAATTACTATCGGTATTTGAAGCGAACGTATCGTAAATAGAGAGCGCACAAGTGTTGTCTTACAGACAATATCTTCCTGTCTTTGGTGAAAGAGTACACGTATGGAACTTTTATGTTGTGAATGTATCATTCCGACTAGAGCATACTCTACTTTTAAGTTTTCCTATTCGCTGTAGTTATTTTTAACATCTCCATCGTAATGGATTATGTACGAAAAAACTATACCCAGTCAATATGTTCCTTGAGGTCACATTAGTAGTTCGTAGTGAAGGGGGTGGGTCCGTAGCCAGAAATTATGTTTGGGTCGGGAGAAAGAGGACCCCGACCCTGCAAATATTGTTCTATAAAGTAACGCCGATCCTCCCTCACCCCACACCCTCAACACACACATACATACAATTAATAGTGTCTGGCGTCCGGGGGCACTCCTCCGGGAAATTTTTTCGATGTGCAACATAATGCTATTTAAACATAAGGAAAGGGGTGTTTGGCCCACATGAACCAATCGCTACGTCGATGAAATGTTATCCCCTCAACAAGGAAAAAAGGAGGAGAGGACATCCGTGAAAAGATCTGGTAGTGTACTGCGTAAACATTTCCAAGGGGTTTAGGTCATCTAATGAATATTAAAATATTTTTTAAGTTGAAAAACTATATATTTAATTTTATTATATCTATAATTAATTTCTTGTAACATTTCCAATGATTCTGGCCCTAAAAATGTTTGGGAATCGGGACATGTTGATACTCGGGTCTACAGTGAATCTCGGGTAAGTTTATAAAAATACTTGACTGCCTCAACATCCAAATGCATATTTAAGATGGTTTACTGTGGAAGAAAACTCGTGTTATTAGCGTATGCCTTATGTGTGCCCAGCCAAAAATTACGAAGTGATATTTAATAAAATGAACACAAATTTGATACAACCATTAATAAATAACACATTTGTAGCTTCTAAAGCTAATCAAAGTTCATGTGCGACATAACAACCACATTAATTAAGGATTCATTACTATAAACGTATACCATTGAAAGTTTAGGACGTTGCGGAAGGCAAAACAGTAGATAAAAGAATCAACAAAAATACGAATAAAAGTATTAAAAATATATATATAAACTACAGCTTATCTCGGCTTGTATATAAATATATTACACTTATCGTAATAAATGTAACACTATCTGCCATGGCTTCAAACCAATGTGATAAACTACTTCAATGTTGACGTCACGGTCTACAATAACAAAATAAATCTTGACGTGAACGTACTACCTCGAGAGCTGTCAGCAACCCTGGACGTATCTTCCGGGTCGGCGGCGAGACGACGGGATACGTGGGGCAGTAATTTTAGCGAGGAGCGGACAGGCCTCCGAGCCCGGGAAGTGACTTCCCTCTCAAACACCTGACTGGCGGGTGCTCAGCCAATAAGGTGAGGTTGCTAGGGGTGAGGGGATGACCGTCTCCCCCATCTCGCGGGCATTGGAGCCGACGGATTGAGGTCTGCAGGGACAGTCGGGTGCGGTCGTGCGCGAGGCTGGCGGTTCTGCCCCAGAGGAGAGCAGTCGCTCGGACGTCTCTCAGTTCCTCTCTCTCTCTCTCTCTCTCTCTGTCTGTCTCCCTCATCTTCGACAAATCCTTGGCGCCATGGGCGACGAACCTCATATCCTGGAGAGACTTTGCAGTGGCAGACGGACGTGCGGCGGGGCTGGCCCCGAGGGAGCCGCGGCGAGGAAATTGCCCTTCACGACCAGTGTTGCACGCTACTTCGTGTTGCTGCGTCTCGCCATCCCGACTCTTCCGGACCAACCACGAGGAAATCGTGCGACGTCTTCCTTCTGAAGCTTGCTTCAACAACACGCCCTTACGATTCTTCGCATACAACCCCACATTATACGCTATTCACGATCACCCTCCCTAGCACTTGTTTAAGAGTCATCTTTTTCCTTGCAGGGGAACGTATGCAACTAAATGCCCTGTTTAAAGATCTTATTTATGGTCTCTGGTGTTCTCGCTCCCTCAAATTGACATTTTTTTCGTATTATATTAATACGTTCAACGTAACTTCTGTTATTTAAAAAAACCTTCGCACAAATACTTGCTATTCGAACTAATATTTAGCAATAATTACTTAGGCTAAAATTAAAGTATATGAAATTACTTGAGAAATATATACCTAACCACAACAAATTGTAATTATTTGACAAATGTAGACCTAACCTTAACATATGGATGTAAGTAAAGTTTGTGGTTGCTTTGTAGCACGAGAGTCAGTAATAAACAAAATTTTCTCTCTTTATCCTTCGCTATCTGCGTGAATTGGCCTAAGTTTAACAATACCTAGACTGAGGAAAAACGCCCGTTTCTCTACCGCATTTCTCAGCGAATATTAACGAAACATAATGTAAACCCTTTGTATTCGGATGGAAATATGCTAGAACTAACATCAACATTTTCATAACGAAAAGTATTTTGCTCACAATACAGCTATCGTACCTACACATTGAAATTATCAGGTCCGCTGTTTCTTGCTGACAGACATTGTAAAAATTAAGCATGCTTGGATAACCATGAATTTTAATAGACAGATAAATACGTTTTTGTTTACGTAATACTCCACATAACAACTACACTCTAATGTAACAAATTAAGTTCCGCTGTTGACTTTTATTAAAATATGTTACTTTTAAGGTTACGATCAAACATCGTCATTTGCCTATAAATATGCGTTTCTTAAGCATTTATGAATTAAGTCAGTTTACATAAAATGAAAGTTTTTAATAATATTTGAACCAAATAAACACAGTTATATTGTATTATTATTTTTTATTTAAAATATAGCATACTACTAAACAACTAAACAAGCTAATAATTTTTAACATATACGTTCGTAGTGGTATTTAAATTAAGTTTAACGAATTTCAACCATAGTTCAAGATATGCTACTTCTTAAATTTATTTTTAACGCATATAGTAGTCTGCTATTTTCCTTAAAGAAAAGTAAGAAGTAACCTGTTTAGTAGTAATTTACTATTTAACAAAGTAAATGGTGAAGTACTTTATCATTTTGAACATGAATTGTCAACAATGCCTATGCGTCTTCAGAAAACCTTCAAGCGGGCAATATATTTCTACATTCTGTGCATGAAGGCCGGGTGGTTGGAAGCTGTGACGCATCATCATATGGACTAGCCCATGATTCACAAGCCGGGCAGATACGTGATGGGAATCCCGTCGAAACTACGCCATAGACCTTATTTCAACTGCGCTTTTACCCTATGAAATCGACATACGAGACTCAGGTCACGGCCGAAGCATGATGTAATGTATATTTTTAGACACATGAAATGCGGTGATTCCCCAACTGTTTTGCTGAGTATATAAACCCTGCATCGACTGATCTCAGAGTCTGCTATTGGTCGTGCTAGAGGAAGGTGCTGCTATGGTTGTGGAGATAGACTGGTGAAGACATCTTAGTGACGTCAGAGTCTACTGTGAGACGGCAAGCCGCTACCTTCGGAGCAGTGTTGGGCGAAACAAGAGGATTGCTGCGGCGTGCTGACGAGAGATGAGGAGGTGTGCGACGGGGGTTGAACCGAAGATCTCAAGAGTGAAGACAGCGGTGCACTCGGGGTGCTGCGCAGCACACGGCGGTTCATCGCCACTTTGGACTATTAAGGTTGTATACTGTCACTATTTGAGAGACTGTTGATTGGATATACGACTGAATTTTTTATTGTGATTTGTAGTCTTTAATTGATTAATGGTATATATTATTGTGCTTTAATTGTCAAAGTTTATTAACGTTCTGTGGAACAGTTTTAATGGTGTCCATAATTAAGGGTGTTATGAAAGTTAGAGTTGACTGCTGTTGTGTGTGTTTTTGTAAGCTCTTTGATCTATTCAATTCAGCACTTAATTTAACTCTTATTTCTAATTATATAAGACCTCTATCCCAAAGAGCTCAGAGAATTGCCCACAATAAAGTTTTTGCTAAACTTGTAACACAATTGATACACACAAACGGTCGTGCAGAACCATTCCCCAGCCACGATATTTCATTTTCTTCGAACAATTGTTAATAATTCGAATATATTTTAACCAAATGCTTTGAAACAATTTGAGACTGTGTATAGCCATACGATACACAATTTTGCCATAGCGTTTTTCAAAATAATTTTCCGTTTGCTAGCAAAAAATTTCCTTCATTTTGCTTATTTTGACAACAAAATATGTGATATTTCAGGGGCAAAAAGCTAAAAATCCGTTTGGTGTACTGCAACAGAAAAATTAAAATACAAACGAAGTTACATAAGTTGTAATAATGAATTTTCTATATATGTATTAATTTGCGTTTAAAAAAATATCTTCGAAACCACTGCAAAGCTAAAGAATGAAGCCTAACGTGTGAATCTTCATTAAAATATTTGTATGAGTGACTCAAAATCCTAACTTTTTCTTTTGTAAGATAATTTGTTTTTTTTTCTCTTAAAGTGTACGAATTAGTGTATAGCGATGACTTAATCGCAAATATTGTATGTTCATTTTGAGAAACTGTAAAAGAATATTTCATATTGTCCTCACAACTAACACTTACAGATTATATATATTATTTATTCCGTGGTTTCATCTGCAACTACATTATGAACACGTTACATTTGCTAGCAAGTTAAAACTTTATTTTAAAAATATTAATCCCATGATTGACATGGGAATGCAACATGTGCGTGCTCAAAGCCATCGATATATTGTATCGTACTCAAAAGTTAACTCGTAAAGTCACAATTAAAATGTTTTAATTACTACTTTTAAAATGTGGTTTTTATAAGATCTCACGTCATTGTGAACAACCTGTATTAAATTTTAATTGTTTATTACTGTTAGGGAATGAAGAATTTTTCTGTGTTATGTCAATAATCCTTTGGTCTTATATAAAAACTTTACAAACCAAAAACGTAAATAAAGAATATATTTATCGGTTTCGTCATTATCAAGATGAAAGCTATGCAGTGAGAAATTTCCCTTCCTTACTTATCCACAAAATCTGGTTAAACCTACATCTACGATTTCGTAAGTCCCCAATTTCAGACTAAAACAGCAAATTTACATTCAATAGGGCTTGCATACAGCAACATTAAATGTATGCTTAATCCTCGAAAGCAAATTATTTTTTAACTGCAGAATATGTCCTCCGGTTTAAGTTCTTAAAATTGCAGGCATGACAAAGTATAATACACGATAACATGATAATCAGTATTTTAATAGGTCTACTTAGTTCGTTTGATGGAAACTTCGTGTTTACAAATACTCACTGAAAAATTACACTAATGAAACTACACTACCAATCTGCTAACAATAGTCATAAACAGCCGCACTGAAAAATTTTTATTGTACATTAAATATGTGTTTAATTTAATCTCTCAATGAAGATCGTTGCTAATGATGCTTACGAATGAACGATCAAATAATATGTGCGTTCTTGTGTATGTGTCTGCACATACATATATATTATTTGTGTATATATTTACGGTTGTGCAGTTCTTTGAAAATCCGCATGGTTACCAATAAAAAATATATAAACACACAAGTTATTTCTTTTGTTATGACATCAGTAATGTTGTGTTTCACTCGATTGGACACTTAAAACATCTTAACAAAATACAAATCCACATAAATAGCTGCATATAGTTCATTGCAAAGAGACCTAGACAAAAAATGTAATTTATTTGTACGAATTTGCACGCTGTAAAATAAAACATTGAAAGCGTAGAAACTATGCGCACTTTATTTTACGAGTAAAAATATGAAACGAAAATAGTAAAACGTTATGCCGTGGTCACACTTCGGAACGAACATGAAAATACCTCAAAATTCGTAGCAGGCAATGAAGAGATGCACTTCTTTCCAACTCTTAAGTGTTACCAGTCGTGCACTGAAGCTATGTACTAAATACAGATGAAATTAACTTAAAATAAACTAACCATCCAAGCAAAACAAATGTACGTAAAATAGGAATCCTTTCACGACATGCTACAGAGGAGCATACAAATGGTAAATATATAATCCACTTAATTTTATTTTGTAAGACAAAGAAGCAAACTACCATTAATGAAGACTTGTTCATGTACTAGTTTTTCTTAAGTAAAGATAAGTTATATTTTTTGAACAATTCTGCAATGGAAAAGAAACAGAACACTTAGTTCAATGTGGTTTCGAGTATGCCACACAACTAGGAATGGTGTATAGGCGGTTCGCGATAAACTAAGCACTTTTTAAAATCATCTTGTCTTAGATAAAAATTTAAAAAATATTATTCAATGTGACCTAATTTTTTGAATATTTAGTACGGTGCAATCTATAAACTTCGGTTGTTACGGTTCTTTCTTTGTTTGTATTAAAAAGTGGCAGGAAACTACACATTTTACAACATTTTGAATAATTTCTAAAGTTTTTCTATGTAAAATAATTCGTTAATATAGTTACAAAGGTAAACTTCGTAATATGGCAAAGGCAGTCCTTGTATATACAGACAATTCCTGTGCTGTATATTTTTTCTATAAAAATGACGAGGCATTGCTTTGAAGTTTGACAAACTTTTGTAAATGTAGGCCTACACACATTTTCCTTCAAAAATTATTTGTTCATAAAATTACAAGCATTTTCACTATAAAAAAATTTAGAAAAAATGTGTAGTCTTCCAAAATCACAGGTTTGGCAGGAATAGCATTGTTATACAAAAATCACACTATCCGGAAAACATTTTCTGGAATGAAGTGAATTTTCATTTTAACTGCATGCTTAAAAATAAATAACAATTAATTTTAAAAAAGGGATATCAGTGTTCTGTACATTGAATGTATAAAAAAATCCAAATAAAAAACGAGAAGTTAAGGTGGTCTACAGGTATATGCGTAAGGGTTCAAATCTGAGTGCCTCGACCAAATATTATTAATGTTTTATATAATTCCATGAAATATTTATTTACTCAAAAGTAATTTCACAATTAAGATTAATATCATTAAAATATAACGGTATTTAAAATTACTTTTTCCTTACGTCAAGTACAACTACAAGGCTCATTCTTCGTAATTTTACAAACATATAATTAGTATTTTTTACAAGGAAAACCATTGTAATTTTATAACAAATTTTCTTTGAAAACTAGGTTTCCAAATATGTTCCTTGTAAAAGTACACAAAACCTTTTACAGTGTATAAAGTATCTGAAATGAAAAAAAGTAACTAGGGATTAAAAGTTCAGTGTATCCCGAACCACCTATGCCATTACATAACAAAACCAACCGTTTATTTCAGCAACTGGAGTCCTCCCTGCAGTGGTCTCAAGCACACTTCATACAAACTATGTAGGTCTATGTAAAGTTAAATTATCAGTTTTAGAAACTGTTCGTCATAGGTCACAAATATTTTACATATTGGCAACGTTATTCCACTACATGCGCTAAACTGTACAAATTTTAACCTTGAAATAAATAAAATAACGCTAGTCTTTATTTAGAAGCCTTTGAAATAGGATTTTAAATAATACACTTCTCTGATCACTTGCTTCCAGAATATCACCTCATATTTTACACTCGCTATGAGCTGTATCGTACAGTACTCAGTCACGTACATTTTGGTAACACATCTTCAGTCATTCCGATGAACTTAACACAACCTTAACAAAACTGGGAACTCAGTAGGAAACTGCTTTAAGTCTAGTGAAACACAGCAAAGTGAAACGTAAGAATAAGGCTATCAAATGTCAAGAGCAAGGTGACAGTGTTATTGTTTCCAGAAACTAACTGAAAATGGTCACACCAGTCGCTCGGTTAACAAATATTGTCAATATAGTTTACGAGCCACAGTGTCGTTGGCTTAAATCGAAATTTCAGTTTTCCGTTTTCTCGTTTTATTTAAGTGTTTCCTTGAATCAGGAATTTGCAAAAGGGATGAATTCCAAGTGAATAGATTGTCGGGAAACAACGAAAAAACTTATCATTGTGGATCTGGGAATGAAACGGGTTATCAATAATGGATAACCTGAAAGCATAGTGTGTGTTGGTGTGTGTTGGTGTGCGTTGGTGTGTGTTGGTGTGTGTTGGTGTGTGTTGGTGTGTGTTGGTGTGTGTTGGTGTGTGTTGGTGTGTGTGTTGGTGTGTGTGTTGGTGTGTGTGTTGGTGTGTGTGTTGGTGTGTGTGTGTTGGTGTGTGTGTGTTGGTGTGTGTGTGTGTGTTGGTGTGTGTGTGTGTGTTGGTGTGTGTGTGTGTGTGGAATAATATGAAACATAATTCACACAAAGTGATTTGTCTTTTATTTTTTGTAAAATAATAAAGTTAGTCGACTTTGCATCTTTTGCAAATGAAATAACGTTCATTACAATAATGGCACATAAAGCATAATGTATTAAGTAGATATTAGTGCAATGTTGTATATATTCCAGTGATACACTAATAAAATGTTATATGGAAACATATTTTGTAAACACATCACCACCTGATATTTTATACCCATAAAGCAATGCTATGTATTACACTATCAGAGAAAACATAACGTACTTGGTTTATACTATTGGAACCTTGGTATATGCTAGTGAAAAAACTATCAAACAACATGGAAACATATTCTTCAATGACAATAACATAAGTCATAAAATAATGCACCATTGCCACACTCATCGACATGTCTATTGGTCATGGCAGGCCAATGTAGTATATTGTCGTAGAATGCGACCGCTTCGTCATGAGTTGCAACATAATGCAAACATTTTAGAATGCCGTCAAGGTTTGATTTTTTTTATTGGTAAAGTTTCACTTCTTGTGGACTTTGTTTACTGGCATTACAACAGGTCTCAACTGTCCTGGGATATGATAGCAGCATTCATTATTTAAAAAGTAACAGAACTCTTCAAAATAGATGCTCGAAATGTCCTTGTAATTCTCATATCATTTGTCATTAACATAAAAGATACAAAGTCCAGGACATGGTATCTTTAACAAAAAGTACCAAATCCTGGATTTGTCACCTTTTGCAAGTTCCACGTATGTTTACTTGCTTGTTTGACGTATTTTTGTATAGCAATTGGTTTCTTTTATTGCTGACAGCCAAGAGAATACTTTGGAGAGTCGGAATCTCGTATAACCTGGATTTGCTCAAAACTTGGACTTGGTCCATTTTGCATATTCCCGATTCATTTAAATGACACCGAATGAGCATATTTTCACAAGCCGAGTTAAAATTACTGTGTTGTGTATTGTTTGGTTGTTAAATTACTGAAAAGTCGACAATGTATTCACAGTTTAAAAATAACGCATTGCTAATTGCATAGTCAATAATGGCCAGAATTAATGGATTTATAAATTTGTAGCTAAGTTTTACGCGAGCACGCTAATGACAAGATATCAATAGGTTTGGAAATGGAAAATATAAATTTCAGCACTCAGTGCAAGACCCCACTTGAAGTAATTACGTGGCTATAACTTTCTTTGTAACTTATTTTTGTTTGTACTTATCTGTACAAACTCAGCACCAATTCTGTAGATTTGTGAAATAAATATTTAATATTCTTGATGGAAAAAGACTGCAAAATATTCTAGGTACAAAAAATTTGTATTGATTTAAATGCGGAATATTTTATTGTAGGCAAGTGCAGCTGTGCTTCATATACAGCAATAGTATTAATGAATTGAGTGTGGTTGTTCTGCTGAAAAGCCTAAAACCATAAAACATAAAACGATTACGACTCTCCGGATATATACGTTAAGAGAAATTTCCAGTAGCATGTCAAACTTTCTCGACATTTGCAACTTCGAGCTTTCCGCTTGCTGCGCTATCTGTGTATGATTGATGGCCCAGAGGAAGGTCCTCTGACTATGCTGGAGTTAAGCCTAAGAGGGGGTTGTGGGGGAAGAGGACAGAGGAGAATAGCCATGTCTGACAGATCAAAAACTGGGTACCCAAATCCGCTTACACAGCACGGGGGAAAAAAAGCCAGTGGTGAATTTCCGTTTGAGCAAGGCCTGGCAAATCGCTGAATTTTATTTCCTGTCGTACCGTTGCACAGTTTGCACATGGCCTTACAGAACGTAAGCGTTGGTAATACAAGATTTGATATCCAAAACTCACGGCAGTATGTCAAATCATTAAATTTACAAGACGCAACTACACATTATTAGCATGTTAATCCTAGAAAATACCAAGTGAATTTTATGTTATACATGAAAATTGCATTTACATGTAACAGAATTTGATTTTTTAGTACAGTACAGTTTCACCCCGCGAATTTAATATACTCAAATAAAAGAGGGTGTGGTACAAGAAAAAAAAATAATAATAAAAATATAAAATAAAATAAAAATAAACATTTTGAGAAATATAAACATTTTTGCAAAAAGGCCTTCGTTCTGTGAGCCAAAGGTTGGCCAGAGATATCCGTTTCTAGTTGGTTGTTTCTAAAGTCGAATATATTATTTGACCTTGGTGGAGTGGTATGTTTATGTTCACTGTGACCTTTGTATTTTCAATGGGCAGAAAGGGTTAGGGGTTAGGGTAGGGGTAAAGGGAAGGGTTTGCTAGCTTCGGATCCGTTGTGTGTGTTCGACAGTGCGAGAGTATGCTCGATGCTGGTCGGGTGTAGTAAACATTGATCATGTTGTCGTGTAGACTAATTAACTTACTGTACTCATGCACAGGACGTCCAGAAACAAACGCATAATAAAGACACCACGTGTTGTACGATGACAATTTACGTGCACAGTGTGGCAACATAGATAGCACTGTAGTTAATCCCCTCCTTGAGCTCCACACATCATACCTTGTATTTATCTTACTGGTACTGTTGTGACCTGCATATTATGGGTACAGCTTAAAATCCTGGGCAGTCCAAACATGATTCTATGTTTACTTGACATAAAATACATGAAATTGCACCTGGTCGTGGAGTGCAAGAAGGGACTATCTCCGTGCAATGTTGCCACATTGCGCACGTAAAATTGTGTCGTACACCATGCGCTGTCTCTATTGTGCGTTTGTTTCTAGACGTCCTGTTTGTACGTAAGATAATAGTAAAATTTGTTTTTGAATTTTATAAAAAGGTGATATATCAACTTTAAATAAACATAGGATTCAACCCCCTTCCCCCAAAGAAACTAACAACTAAAAACACCGATGATTTAAATGTAGTAATTAGATTTTTTAGTTGTAATCTACGGCAGTTGTTTAATACTTACCACATTTATGTTTACCTTCTCCACTGCCCGTAATATTCACTAGAAGATTTAGAATAATCTTTTCGAGATGTAAGTCAGTTTCTAGTTTAGTATTTACCCGCTGAATAAGCAGTTAACAGGCTAATTTTCGTTGAGATAATTTGACACCTTCCAAGATAGAAGAACAAGAAAACTGCTACGGTCCTCCAACTCACAGAAGCAGTAGTCAACCAACACAAACGCAGACTGCTATTATACAAAAGAAGTCTAGTAGAGTTCTCAGAAGAACCGTAAGTAGGCACTAAACTGCATTTTACCGGTCCGTGCCGAGAACTGCAACTTCTCACAGCTGCAAATGTGTGTCGGTATCTGCCCAATTCTCCTCACCCCTCCCACAAAGCCTACTCCGGAGCCAGTATTCCCTCTTCTCTAACCACGTCCGCAGACTTTCCCGCCAACTCCCCTTTCCCTTCCCCGAGATAAAGAGAAATGTCCCAGTACTCACTCCTCGTTCCAACTAGGTCAATTACCAGAGTAGTCTGAAACTTGGCAAAGTTCATTAATTTCTTTTCCGCAGCTGAACTCGCGAGGCAACTACTTCTTTCCATACTCCTCTCGTCCCCAAGAAGTCGGCGCTTAAAAACCAGCAGGCGCACTCTCCTAACCCCCCTCCCCCCAAAGACCCAATCATCGCGCTTTCTCTATGCCAACAAACCAGTTCTCCTTTATTGACTCCCGTTTCCCTGAAGAAATCTGCCAGCGTGATGAAGGCTTGCACTCGCATTTAGTAAAATGTAATTAATCACTGAAAATACTTTTACTATATTTTGTGAACGTTATTTATACTAATTTACTTAACCCCAACAGCTTACATCTTATCCTTAGTCGTTATGACAACTTACTAAGGTAGATTTATCGCATATTATTTTTCAATCATGGCTTTAAAAAATTGCTTTCAATAGGCTACATCTGCATTTCATTAGTGCTTCATTTACAGTTTCTCATACTTATACTAAAAACAATTTTATTTTTATGTTATGTAATATTTTTTGAAATTATTATGTATCCAATATTTGCAAGATTAAAATAATTTTATAGCATCTATGATTTCATGTAAAAGATCTTAAAAATTTTAATAATAATTTTTTATTTATTTGTCGCTGAGATACCTCTATTACCTAAGCAATATCTCCGAAAGCCTATAAAACATACACGTTTACGTAGTGACCTCAATAAATTACCTTTCACCACTGCAACTACTAAGCTAATTTCAATACATACACAAATCGTAATCGATCTGCTATTATCTAAGTTGTAGAAATATTGCTGAGTAATATTGTATGATCCTGGTTAAGTGGGTTTTTTAATGTATCCTCTCATAGTGAAGAATACGTAATCACGCTTTGACCTAAATTTGCTGTTATGGAAACGAGCTTAACTGGCCACAAAAACCCTCTACGACCCAACTCGGCAAACTAGCGGTCGCACACAAGTACCTGCTACACTCTCGTTTCAAAACCCACATTGTCGACAACATGCCGAGTTCCAACCACGAGTTCAGCAGATTATCGATTATGACATGATACCGTGCTTAAACGCTACTCTTGTTAAGCGGCATTTGTAGATGTAACCGCTCAGAACGCAACGCTTGTCTCTGACAGCTTGCACATTAACAGATCATGATACGTATACAAATAAATACTAAACAAAAGAGAATCGAAATGTGCTTGGCACAGATAGAGCGCCGAATACAACCAGAGCACACATCGTTTGGTACCAGCAGGTCGACACAGTGGAGTCAGGAAACACATTTTCTTACATCAAAATTTTTTCTTTGTTGCGACGAGAGCCTCTTAACTACTAAGCCCCTGAATGCGTAGCGTGCCAATGGCGATGTAACTTTCCGTGACGATAAAACAAATTTATTCTTCTATTAAAATTATTTGTATCATTATTGTGAATATTAATTAAAAGTAATACTATTATGTGATTTCAACTTTCGTTTTACTTTTGGTGGCTACTAAAAGCCATTTAAATAAAACAATTTAAAAAAGAAAGAAAAAGAAAAACGTGGCTATTAGAACCAACAACTTTTCTAGGATTATACAATCACACATCTCATTTACCAGTGACATATATCTGCGGAGATGTTTTCAATATTTAAATGGAATTACATGAATTAACATTACAGCATATTGAGAACATTTTAATTTAATTCTCAGAATGTTATATGATAACGCGTGCCAGTCATGATTATACTCATTTTTCCTACTTAATGAATCGGATTCCTGAAAGTACTACGTATTCACGATTTTTATTGCATACATTTCAGTTTTACCGTTACCACCAAGATGCCAATGCGCATTATATCATTAAATTACCCAGTAAATTTACTTCTTAGCCATTGAAATACTGCCAGTATTTTATGAAAAATAAATACAAAAAAAATATTAGGCATATTTGTTAAGCGACATTTCTCATTTAGAGTATAGGTTTATGGAAAAATTAATGTTCTTGCATTATATTTTTGCTAAGTAGTTTTCTTAGTTGTACACCGTTACATTCCCTACAGGGTATTTTACTTTAAATGTTTTATGAAACTAAAATGCGCTAAGTGCGTAGAGCCAACAAAAAAATTACACTAATATGAGCGATACTGTAGTAGTAAATTGTCACTCGACACTGTTTACCACGATTTATACATTCTTACATTCCGGCAAAGACGTAGTTATAAGCAATAATTTATGATTACTACTATAAGTTTTTTTATTCTTACTACACATATGGCTAGATATTCATTAATTTTTAAAAGCGAGATATCTCAGTTTGACAATTCTGCCATTAAGTTAAGACTTTGTTTACTGTCAACACTTTCAAAAATAATTTTCTTAGTACCATCTTATTTATCCCGATAGTCAATTTTCAGGTTTGCAATGCTTGTCTCGCTAGGGGAGGCCCCAGACACTGTAGAACTGCAGGCAAACTGGTTCATGACTTAGAAAATGGTCCCTTTAAAAGTATTCGATCAACATCACGGTTACAGTTGTTATTATTGTAATAAGGAAGATGAACATGATGTTTCAGAAAAATTAGAGTTCAGGTTTATTGAAAGAGGTTCGTGATGTAGTTCAGCATTTTCTTGCCAAAGCACCAAATCAACTACATTTTTTGACAGCGTAGTTTACTCGCCTATACGTAGAGATAATGGCATTTAGTGAAAATGTTTCGTGCCAATATACCCTTGAAAGCACTGTAGGTTATGACATGTAAGACTAAGTGATATACGTCTGAAAGAACGTAGCTGTCTGCAGGTCAATAACAGGCTCAAATATTACAATAGCAATTTTCTTATTAGCTCAGTCAAATAGGGTAACAGCTCCACGTACAGTCGAAAACCAGTAATCTTTTGATGAACTGAATGTACGTTGAAATCCAGCAAACATTCAAGTTTTCCCGCGGCAAACCGTCACCTCTAACCATATAGGGTAACTTCGCATCTACAGACCACTATTCAAATGTACAAACGAAGGCGGTTCAACTGATTCAAATCAGAATACTAAATTATAATGGTTTCAAAAATTTTTGGTGAAAAACATGCATTCCTAAACATGCAATTTAATACTTATATATATTGTTGAATGCGTGAGAGATTTTGGTCAGCGCTCAACATCTAGGTCTTGAGCGCTGGTGAGCGCTTAACATCTAGGTCTTAAGCGCTGGTGAGAGGTGCGGCGCCGAAATGGTAAATGCGGGGAAAACGGGAGATTCCCGAGAAATCCCTGCGACCAACGACATCGTCCGGCACGATTCTCATATGTGAAAATCCGGGGCCCGACCCCGCCGAAAATCCAACCCGAATCACCTTGGTGGGAGGCGAGTGGTCTGGTCACTCTGCCACCGCGTGACTATTTTATTGTTGAAGATCATGTCTCTTTGAAATCAATCTATTTATCCTTAAAAATATCACTAAAGCAAACGCTGTCCTAACTGATGTGTAATAACATAGCAAATCAGTAAAGGTAAATTTTTAGTGGTTGCATGATATTTAATTATTAGTTTTTTGATCTAAGATTTGTAAACTTGTATTCTGTATTCATTATCTACGTTTAAATAGACTACGTAAAATTATTAAGTAAGTGCAAATAATTTCTTACTATAATGTTTTAATATAACTACTACTGGACCACATCCTTTCATAGATAATTTAAGAGGCGGATTAGAAGTCCACTAAATAAAAATGGACAGTTTTTGGTGAAATGCGTAACACGGGATGCAAAGAAAAATAGACAATTGCGAATAGAATACTACGTGCATTGATGGGTTATAACGTGTACTGAAACTAATTAATATAAAATTATAAATGTAGTTTGTAAACAAGTACTTATTAGAGTTTTGTAGAAAAGTTTCAAAGTAAATCATGGCGAATAAAATAAAATTATGGATACCAGTAACCTTGCAGGGATACAAAAAACTTGTATTTGTATGACAAGTGGAAAAAACAAAATAAATTGGCATAGTGAACCCAATTTTTTCACAATGCAGGCTTATAAAAATTACATACCAAAAGCATTCGAAACTCTCTCACGTACAGACGAGTTTAAGGAAAGGCTGACTTTACTGCATTTAAACGAAATAAGTTACGCAGAACATCGTATTACAATATTATTAATTTATTCCGAGAAAGAAGAAAATATTATATCAGTATCTAAAAAGCATGTTAAATTTAATTTTGAACACCCACGCTTGATGAAAAGTGAACATTCGGATGTTTTACTGTTCCTGGCAAAAAAGATTGTTTCAAATGTCCCCTGTCACGTGAGATACGAGTGTACATATATTAGTTATAATTTTTTTTGACGTAACACTTAATGACATTTGTAACAGACGTCACTCAGACATCAATAATAGATACAACGAAGATGTCATTCACTGTGCATCCGTTTGATGCAATAAAAATACAACACGGTATATCATCTTCAAGAAAGGTTCCAACTTAGAGAGACTCAAGCACACGTTCTATTATACGCAAGTTATTTTAGATCTTTCACTACGCCGAATCACTCATTTTAACTCGATATACTGTACCGCAAAGCACGAGTTGCTAGGAACGTTCTACATATTGATGATTGAAAACCGCACAAGTATGAGCGCAATTACTTATAACAAAGGAATTAAATATGAATTGTCATGTGCAGTCGCAAGAAAAGTTAAGACTCAAATTGTGAAGAAATGTATACGATTGATAACTATTTTCGAAACTCAGCTGATGGTATAATTACCTTACTATAACACGATGATAATTAGATGGGTCCTACACATTACTGTAAATAAACATTTCTAACTTACTTTCTGCAAAACATTGTTAATCGATATCAGTGAGTTACTGCTCACGTATTTTAAACTGTTGTACATGTGTGACAAATTACGTCATATGAGCTATGGTTTTACCACACAAATATTTTTGCTATTAATATCTTAGTTCTATGCCTTAACCTTTGTCTTGAGAAATGTGAATAAAAGTACGTCAAATCCTTAAACTTAGGTGATTTATTGCATAAAACTCAGCATACTGTTTCTGTCTGTAATATTTTTCCAAGTTTGTCTGAAGTTTTACTACATTATAATATAAAAATTTTAATCTCCATGAGCAGCAACTTGACATCGTTACAAATTCCAGTTTCGTCGCATCAGAAAATTAATTACTATGTATTTCCTAGTTAACAGTAAGAGTGTTAACCACAGCAGGACCTTTTTATGTAATTGCTTAGACGACATTCTACTACGCAGAACAACGCCTTCCACTGAATTAAATTAGAGACGGCTCCGCAGTTTTATTTCTCTGGCATTTCTTGTTCCGTCACAGACCGAATAAAAATACAACGAAGTTTTATTTTATTAATCATTCATATTTTTAAAGGAAAAAAATGTAACTTAAGAAAATTATATCACCAGTTAATTTCAATAATTCGTGATAAATTATCTTCTTTATAATGGGAACGAATTTTCTATAAGAGTACAAAATGTGAAAGTGAGACGAGATCTGTCACCTATACTTTAATAACGGAATATTAAAACCATTATTTATTTAGAAATACATTTCTGTTCGTAAAGCAAAATAGGTGTAGTTTTCTCTCTTACAATGTGGTTACGAAAGTTAGTTAAATGACGCATAGAAACAGTTAGTAAATTTTGAAAACAGTTACTGATATTTGGGTGGGTTAGTTGCCAAGTGGGATAAGCCACAAAAAATCGAAAATGGACTTACACCACTGTAAAATTGTCTACAGTCTCGTGGTAAATATAAGTAGTGTAAATCTTACCGTGGTGCTTGATTGAAATACTATAATTTATTATTAATATTAATAGGGTTGTGAGTTAAAATTCGGTGAATGCAGTGCAGAGAACTGGAGAGGAAACATCGTACTTGTAGGGAACAAGGATACATAGAACACATAGAAATACCTTTGAAAATTGCAGTATTTAA